>CM035439.1:117726746-117806746 GCA_020310875.1 Ceratopteris richardii | reverse complement strand
GTCTGTCCTAAACAAGAAGTATCAGAATTAAACTTTGTCATGCATAGCTTGGACAAATAGCTATGACATCCCTACTCACGTCATCAGTGCCCTAAAGTAGGTGCAGACTTTAATAAAGAGTCTTTCTAAATCAAGATCTCTAACAAAGTCAACGAACTGAGTTTCTATCATTTCCGGAAGTGAAGGGCAAACTCAGCCATGATAAAGTCTTGCACAAAGAACAAACAAATAATAAGAAGAAAGGAATTAGAATTATAAAAATTAAAATTAAAATTAATAAATATATAGATAAATAAATAAATAAATATATGAATAATAAATAAATAAAAAATATAAAATAATTTTAAAAATATATATATATATTAAAAATAATAATAATGAATATAAAGAAATAGCTAAAATAATAATAAAAGTAATAATAATAATAATAATAATAAACATAAAAGAACAAAAGACTAGAAAGAAGCTATAAATAGAGAGTGAAAAAGAAGGGGGAGGGGGAGGGGGAGGGGGAGGGGGAGGGGGAGGGGGAGGGGGAGGGAAGGAACCACAAAATACCTTATCATTAACCCAAATAGTGTTCCCCTTTTCTATTGAATTTACTAATGATTAATTTGAACACATGAAAAGAAGAAGAACCATAAATGAACTTGTTACGAAGTAAGAAAGTCCTTACCTTCTTTGAAACTTTCTTGAATAAATACCCTTTTTGGACAAGCAAAGAAATTAGTTGAAAACATTGAATTACAAATGAAGACAAGCTTGAACATAGACGAGAAAATCTAAACAATTGAGAGCAAACAACGCCGTACTTTGCTAAATGAGAAATATTTGAATCAATATGAGGCATACGTATCATGTTAATGCTAGCAAATTCCGGTTCTAATCTTTTATCATAAATGTCTACTTCCAAACCAAAAGGAGACTGAAATATTTTTAGATCTTGAAAAGCACAAGAATCACCATGTGAAGTACAATTCAGCTCACAAAAAGTTTTGGGATAAATACCACCACCAAAAGCATCATTGTCTAAATACATAAAATCTTGAAAAGAACTAAAATCAGGAACAAACAGATCATCTACAAAGCGTCTAATATTAGAAAGTTTGTGTATAATGATAGGACAGGTATTAGCTAAAACAAGCCTTTCCATAAATTCAAATTCATAAGTAAAAAGATAAAAACTCGCAAGAAAGACAGCACAGTTTGTACCCATAGGAATTCCAATACATTGTTTGAATAAAGTATCACCAACTGAAATATACAAGTTTTCTAAAAGAAACTCTAACCAAAGAAGAATGTCGGTTTCATCTACTATTCTAGTGTAACGTTTCTTTTTACCATCTATATCTACAGACTTGGATTTCAACCAAAAAATCAAAATGTAATGCAGATTTTTCTACCAAAAGAGCCTTACATCTATCTTTGGTGAATTTAAAAGAGAAAACTTTCCTAACTAAAGAAGAAATCCTATGTTTTAAATCATTCAAATCTAACTTTGTATACAAAGTGGTGAAGTCAAAAGTCTGAAGCCCCAAAGGAACAGATTTTTCTTCTATAGTTCTTGAAGAGTTGAGAGACTTTATTACAGGAACAACACCTAGAGAATTATCTAATATCCAACTAGAGGAAGTTGGCACATCTGCATCTTTGAGTAATTGCTTCCAAATATCATGAATAGTAGGTAAAATGGCTTTAAAACAATTGCTTAACCATTTGGAAACATCCGTGAGAGAAGTATTACAAGATGCAGCTATCAATCTCGGTTTGATGGGGTTCTTATGGAATTTCCAAACTGTATATAAAAAAGGTAAATTTTGATACAATTTGAAACCATAAGATTTACAAAAATCTTGATGACTTGAAATAACTTCTCCAGAAGAAACATTGCAAAATTGATATGTAGAGGACTGAGTTTCTTTCATAAGACACTCTACATAAAACTTTTTACAAGTAAAAACAAAATTATTTGGACATTTATCCACATAAGAAATCACAAAGTTTCTATGAAAATATTTTAGTGAAGTCAAATCACTTACAGATAAGCTATCTAATGAAGGGGAATTCCTCCCTAAAGCTATATCAACCTTCATAGAAACTTTCTTCATTACTATTGATTTCCAATGTGTAAAAATTCCACGAATACCTAAAGATTCTTCAGATTTTAGAATGAAATTATCAGTGCCCTTTTCTATATCTTTAAGGATGCAAGCATCATTGGATGAAGTCTATATTTTGTTCCTCTAGAAAAAAGTTCTTTCAAGCTACTAGTAGGAAGAATAGAACAATCGGCAGAAACTATATGACCCAGATCCTTGTTTACGAAAGAGGAAAAGGAGCCATTATTGCAACAACAAGATCTTCTAGAAATCGACAATCTATCTTGCTCTCTCATATTTCTTCCAATATCATTGTAATTGAAAGCTTTTTGACCCAAAGTTTTCAAATATTTGTATGTAACCAAAGGATGGACCCAAAGCTTTCTAACATAAGAAGGAAGAGATTCTATCACTTCTTTTGATTTCAAAATAGAGTTCAAACCAACTTTATCCATTTCTGGAGAAGTAAAGATAGTAATTAGTAAAACTCTTCTTGAAATCAAAGGATTATGAGAAACACAAGAGGATTTCAGAAATTTGGATATGAGAATTCGAAGTTGAAAACTATGGGATTTTCTAAGACTCAAATCCTCATGAGAGAAATTTTCCAAGATATATAGAAGTTTAAAGAGGACTCTTTTGTTATACTTTTCAAAGATTTTGAAAGAAAAAGACCCCTCTTGCATAATTCTATCCAAGAAAATTAATCTTCTTTTAAAATCACTAAACTTAAGAGATTGATCAGCCAAAGAGCTAAACAAATGTTCATTAGAAGATGATGATGGGAAATCCTCAGGAGAAGAGTCTAATCTATAGCATGAACTAAGGGACCTATGGGGAGAGGAAATAGAAACATTAATATTACAATGTGGAACCCAAATTTCTGTACGTTGAGAAGATTGGACGGTTGAGGAAAGTTTTGGGTATCTACGCCATAACATAGGAGTTTTCTTATTGATAGATTTACTCTTACGAAGGCTAGATTTTCCTTCTAAATTGAAGCCTTTAGAAAAGAAGGTATGTAAAGTTCGCATCCAAAATAACTCCCTAGGCAAAGCTGCTTTGTAAAACTCTTTAGAGTTTCTAAAATTACCTTCTATGTGTTCAATAGGAAAACAACGAAACCGTATTTTGCTATGGATGCATAAAGAGGTTTTACTTTTTCAATTAAAATTCTTTTGGAATGAATTTTCCTAGCTTCTCTAACATTCTCTTGAAAACGAATAAATGCAGTCCTAAAAGTTTGACCAACATATAAAAATGAACTATCGTAAATATTATAGATCACATAAATGACTTGTGAACAATGAATTGGACTTAAAGAATTATCTTCATGCAAATGCTTTTTTCTTAAACGCCTTAAACGAAGAAGAGCTTTTATTGAATTATTAGTGTAATGAGTATTAACTAAGGTCGTTTTGAAAGAAGACCAATGAATATGACCATTATCTAAGCAATGCAAAGAATTTAAATAAGATCTAGCTAAGAATTTGAACCTTTCTCTTCCACTACTATAAACACGATTAGGAACAAGATTTGAAGAAGAGGTTGAAGCACGTACCTGGTCGAAATTGGAACTCGAAGTCTCTGAATAAGTATTATGAGAAATGTGCATAGTCAGGTCAAAAAATCATATCAACGCCCGCCTGTAGGCCAAAGATCCTAGGTTAGAGAAAGTGCTAACCACACTCCCCATTTGTGTAGCAGGGCTGCTGCCAAGCAGTGGGGCCCTTAAATAAGGCTTCTTGTTACACTTGAGAGATCATCGACGAAACGTGCAGTCAAGTGCCCGTGATCCTTTGTTAGAATCATTACTTAACTTCCTCTGCCACAAGAAATTGTTCATGAAACTACACAAAGGACCCTTGGTCAAAAAGACCCACTTTTTTTTTTTTTTTTTTTTTTGTAAATCAAAAATAAAAAAAGCAAACCTAACAAATAAAAGGGAAAAAAAAAAAAAAGGAAAGAGAGAGAGAGAAAGCGGACTTAAGAACAAAATAATCAAATAATAAAATACCTCACAGCAACATGCATATAAACACAACACTCATAGAAAACACACAATCCAAAAAGTACAAAAGATATAAACAAAATAAAAGATTCCCAAATTAAGAAAAAATAAACCAAATTAAAATAAAAAATATAATAATATAAAACTAAACTTATTTATATATATATATATATATATATATATATATATATATATATATATATATATATATATATATACACATATATATATATATATATATATATATATATATATATACACATATATATATATATATGTGTATATATATATATATATATATATATATATATATATATATATATATATATATATATATATATATATATATATATATATATATATACACACATACATACATACATATATATATATATATATATATATATATATATATATATATATATATATATATATATATATATATATATATATATATATATTAATGATTATAATTATTGATAATAAATAAATTATAAAAATTAAAATTTTATAAATACATATAAATATATATATAATTATTATTATTGAAAAAAATAAATAAATAAATAAAAATTAAAAATAGATAAATAAATAAAAATAAAATACAAAATAAAAATAAACCACTCCATTCTGTTGAGGTGTATACGGCACTATACACTGATGTTTTATATTATTTAATAGCTCACGGCTAAGTGTACTTTGCATAGTTTTGGATATTGAAAATCTAAAAGAAGTTGCCTTTTTTTTAATTGATTCTCATTCATACTCTCCAATTTACTATGGAAACTCTAACAAATCTTCATCCTCTTCTTTTGATAAATCTATCTATGAAGCAATCGCAATCGTAGGATCATCTAACAAGTGAGATTCCTTGTTGTCTTGAATTTCTTGTAGGGGAGGTTCTTGCTCATTTTTTTTCTCTTTTTTCCATCTAGCGTCTTGTAATTGATTCCATGAGTACTTAAGCCACTCATCTTCTACTTCAAGTATCATTGAGTTGATGTTTATCTCTTCATCAACTATGTCATTAACCACTTCAATAGTCGGTTCTTTTTTCAAAGATTCAACCGAATCTAGCACAAGTTGAGCCTTGATGGGTTTTTTTATTAGTGCATTCTCTTTGCTACTTTTGAGAGGTATTCATATCTCTTGGTCCATCAAAGATGTGAGAATTGGCTTTTGAACTACAATTGTTGTGCCTCATAACTAGGCTAGCTTTCTCAATAATCTTTTGAGATGCTTGTACATGATAAGCCCTTCTTTTTCTAATTGAGCATCAGGGTAAAATTGGTGGTGCATTTCCACACTCACATCACTTTTCACCCACACTTAATAAGCTTTGAATATAATTTCTAAGTCTTAAGAGAGAGGATATACAGGTAAAAAACTTTCCTTTTGCCTCTTAGAAGTCTTCTTGGGCTCTGCGGTTCTAGTTCTAGATTTGTCTTGTGAGAGTTGTCACGAGGAAGGAGATAAGAAAGAGAGCTCACACACGCACTTTCATAATCAAAGAGGAGCACACGCAGAGACAGTTGCTTCTTGCTCAACCAAGATATACATGAGCTACCAAGCATGAAGCAAAAGCCACTAGTGGACAAATGAGTGTCATATCAACTAGCCAAGTCAGAGTCAGAAGAGCATGTAAATCTGGCGGTAGTGATTCCCCCTTCGGATAAAACAATCCAAGTAGCGAAAGATGCGCTTAACCGCCTTCCAATGCTTCACACTTAGGCAATGCATAAACCTGCTCATTTGTGAAACAGCATACTCAATATCTAGCCGAGTAATGCATAACTAAATCAAGCATCTAACAGCCTGCTGATAGAGAACAACATCAAATGCATCTCCAACATCATGAAGACTCAATCGTAAACCTGTCTCCATAGGAGTGGCAATAGGTTTGCACTCTTCAAGGACAAAACGCTATAACGATGTGTCAATATATTTCGTTTGACACAAAGCTATTCCGCCATCAACTTGCATAAATTGAATGCCCAAGTAATGATGCAAATGCCCAAAATCAGACACCTCAAATGAGGCATGCAAATCAGCCTTAAAATCAGTAATATGCTTCTCATGAGTAGCATATCATCAACATACACAACAATGATCAGAAGCACGTCATTTGCACGTTTAACATATAAGGTGCTCTCAGTTTGACTGTTCTCAAAACCATGTGCAATCAGGTAGGCATGTATTTCTTCATACCAAGCACGTGGTGCTTGTTTCAACCCATATAATGCCTTTTTCAACCTTCACACTTAGTTTTCAAGCCCTTTCTGCACAAAGCCACGGGGTTGAAAAACATACACTTCTTAATGCAAGTCACCATTCAAAAATGCAGTTTTAATGTCTAACTGATATACATTCCAATTTCCAACCATGATGGGCTCCAAGTGCACAGTTGCTACGAACAATAGTCATTTGGCAAGTAGGAGCAAAGGTCTCATCAAAATCAATGCCTCTTTCCTGCAGTACAACCCTTTGCAACAAGCTTGGCCTTTACATGTCAACTGTTCCATTAGGCTTACGCTTTCGCTTGTATACCCACTTAGTGCCAATGGCCTTCTTGCGAGGAGGTAAGTCACATAAAGACGGGGTACCATTCTTCATTATAGCATCATATTCAGATTGCATAGCAACCATCCAATTTTTCGAATTTTGTGCTTCATCAAACAAAACAGGCTCGCTCCTTCTTGTCACAGAGACTAGAGGTATCCATAACATAGCAATCTCATGCAAAAGAAGCACTATGAGAGCCTGAACGAGTACGATATGACAGAGGTGCATCTAATTTGCTATCACGCAAAGTTTTTACAAGCCATTTTGGCAAGTCAACGAGAGCCTGAACGAGTACGATATGACAGAGGTGCATCTAATTTGCTATCACGCAAAGTTTTCACAAGCCACGGGGTTGAAAAACATACACTTCTTAATGCAAGTCACCATTCAAAAATGCAGTTTTAATGTCTAACTGATATACATTCCAATTTCCAACCATGATGGGCTCCAAGTGCACAGTTGCTACGAACAATAGTCATTTGGCAAGTAGGAGCAAAGGTCTCATCAAAATCAATGCCTCTTTCCTGCAGTACAACCCTTTGCAACAAGCTTGGCCTTTACATGTCAACTGTTCCATTAGGCTTACGCTTTCGCTTGTATACCCACTTAGTGCCAATGGCCTTCTTGCGAGGAGGTAAGTCACATAAAGACGGGGTACCATTCTTCATTATAGCATCATATTCAGATTGCATAGCAACCATCCAATTTTTCGAATTTTGTGCTTCATCAAACAAAACAGGCTCGCTCCTTCTTGTCACAGAGACTAGAGGTATCCATAACATAGCAATCTCATGCAAAAGAAGCACTATGAGAGCCTGAACGAGTACGATATGACAGAGGTGCATCTAATTTGCTATCACGCAAAGTTTTCACAAGCCATTTTGGCATAGTTTTTGCTTCCTCAATATAAGCTCTCTCATCAACAAGTGCATCATGTAAATCTGCATCAGAAATGGAATGATTAGCACCACATGAAACCTGTAGAAACCTGTAAATGCTGAGAAGTTGCCTCATTAGGACCAGCACTAGATGGTCCACCTGTAAAAAGAGGAAGCAAAGTGTCATACATGTCTTTAGAGGTAACTGATGTCTCCTTAGTACATGAAAGTAATGGCTTAATACCATCTTTCACAAAAACAACATCTCAGGTAACCAAAATGCGTTTAGTATGTGGATGATACAGACGATAGCCTTTGCTTTCAGAACTGTACCCAACAAAAATACATTTCATTGATTTATCATCCAATTTTCTGCGTTGTTGTTCAAGCACTAATATATATGCCAAACAACCAAAAACACGTAGATTAGCTACAGATGGCTTGCGACCATGCAAAGCCTCATATGGAGTGATAGACAGTAGCGCTTTAGTGGGACACATGTTAAGTACAGATGCTGCACACATTAAAGCCTCAAGCCAAAAACTGTGGTAAAGCTTGACTCTTGACCATACACCTCGCCATATCCATGAGTGACCTATTCTTTCGTTCAGCAACTCCATTCTGTTGAGGTGTATATGGCACTATACACTGATATTTTATCTCATGTTCAGCCAAAAATGCATTAAATTCAGAGCACATATATTCCCCCCCTTGATCAGAAGGGAGGATACCCATTTTACATGCCATAATGTTGTTTCTATTTTGAAAAGATTGACCCATGCATGTTTATGTTCTCATTGTTGGACATAAATAAATTTCTGCATTGATTATGATGAACCCATGGTGCTTGAATGTTAATTAGAAGTTAAATTAGCACCAAAAACACAAAAATGCCATTCTTTTCAAACTCTTGTTGAGAATAATGATTGCCCATGAAGACTGCAAGCATCAACTGCAGCTTTGGGTGTCAACTCTTTTATACATGTATAAATATATATACATACCAAACATGTAGTTATAATGAACAGCAACATTCATTTGAAAAAAAAAATAAGTATCAAAAGAGCTGATCCCACAATCTTCTTTTACTTATGTATTACATATCTGAATGTCAGACCGCAGCATGTAAAAAATAAATACTGAAAAAGGAAACAATATAGACATATTAGCCATATTTAGTATTCTAATTTATCATCACAAAAAGACTATCTTCATGACATCTTAGGGCCAATAAAGTGGTAAAAGTTACAGCTTCTCACATTATCCCCATACACGACTCAAACCCAAAATGCACTTTAATACCCATTGCTCATCAGGACATTTGGTATTCTCACAAAAAATAATAATAGTAAATAAATAAATCCTTTCACCGGGTAGGAAAAACAAAGATGTGGTACTGCATAAAACCTGTGTACATACCATGTGTGAGTCAAAAACTAAATGAAGAGTGATCTTTGCAAATGACACCATATTGTCAGCAATCAAATTAGCATTAACAATACTTCACAAGTGGATGAATAAATGGACTACCTATTTCAACCCCGACACCTTGGAGACCAGAAATCAACACATTAGCTCCACGAAGCCTTCGCATAGTTTCTCTTCCATACACTGCAAGCTGACGACTGTGAAGGTTCTCATCAATATCTGTTTCAGAGCGGCTTCCATCAACTGCAATGATGGATCCCTTCGACAAGGAAGTCTCAGGCTGTGAATTCTTCAGAGTATTTCCCATATCTACACCCAGCTGAGGACTGTTAAGATCGTCATCATTGACGACTTCAGAGGAGCTTCCATCAACTGTCATGGGGGATCCCCTATCCAAGGAGGCCTCGGGCTGTGATTTCTTCAAAGAGTTCCCCATATCTACACCAACAACTCTCTTTCTAGAAACCATATAGTGGAGAACGCTGCAATACATTCCATTGAAGAAACAGGAAAAAAAGAAGGAAATTTGGGATCACAACCTCTGCGCATGCGTAAAAACCCATTAATGTGTAAAACGAAAACAGAGCAAGCACATCATGTCCTATCTATAGATATCATACAAGGCACTTAAACGAAGAATTTCAGTTATGTTAAACGTATATGACAGATGACAATCAGCACCAAAGATAAAAGATAAACCATCAAATCAAGGGAATAAATATTACGAAGGATTCCAGATAGAAATTCCGCTCAAATCTAACTTTGAGAGAAAGACCACTGTGCCAATACATGCGTAAACAACATTGAAGCGGATAAACGATGAATAACATGCCCACGCATAAGTATGATCTAGATGCACCTAACTATCATGGAGCTATCAAATCATCGTGTGCGGAAATATTGTTCACCTTAAAAGAAACAATAGAACAATCGCCAAGAGAGGAAACCAGTGTACGGAATCAACAACAGTCGCCAGATTTGCTCCAATGAAATATACAGGAGAGGAATTCCAGGTGATAAGAATATGGCAAGTAGATCAGATGAAGAATAAAAAATCGCCCGCAAAAGGGACAACAAACCGGTGCCCTCGCCTTACAGACCGGTGCCCCCGCTGTCGACTTCTCCCGTCCAGTCGTGCTTGTTTTTTTGCGTGCGCTTGTGTATATGCTAAAAGCTTAGAATACGATAATGGCAGATCCGTGGATGCATCATAAATACATATGGACAGGCGTGACCGTGTCTTCGTTTGATGGTCAATTCGGCCCCACAAGAATAATGATGCTTGACCCAAGGGAGTTGAATGACACACCGTGACCGTGAGACCTGTGTGACTGAACTGTTCTTCCTCCTAAATTTCAAATCTAATGGAAGACTTGGCAGACCACGAACTTTCCCAAGAAAAAAGTGATCCACTTTGTTAGAAGTGCAACTTGGGTGGTCTTTCACCTCTTGGCTTGGATGAGAGTTTGATTTTGAGAAGTAGCAGTCGTTGGACATGTCCTCATTTTTGTGATGTGATGGAATGGTGCTCTTTGGGATGTTTTTCACTTGCTTTCGAGCGTTTTCGATGGACATTGTTATATTAGCAAGGGTAATGCACATTGTGGTAGTGCTTGATAGATCAAATTAGTCTCTTCATCTAATCTGAGGGCAATCTTTTCCCAATTCCTATCTTTAGCGAACATTCTAGTTTTGCTCATTCCTAGTAGGTTTTATGTGTTCTACCCTTGCTTGTGTGGGATTCTAGAGGTCCCATGGGTACTATTATCTTCAATTAATTCAAGCCTTGAGAGATGTAGATAGTAAGATTCAACTCCCCTTTGAAAAAAAAAAGAAAGAAGTGATCCCCTCTGTCTTTTTTTAAGGTGAATACATCTTTGTTCTCTATTTAATTGAATACTTTTGTTAATAAAACAAAAAGTTGAAGGATTAAATGTTGATCACATGATGGACATCAAAATTCATTTGTGCAATCAATTTCCATAATTGTCAATCTCTTCTCTATATATAGATCTCTACGCTCTCTATTAATCCCTCTAGACCACAACTCTCCTTTGAGGCACCTCTACTTTGTAGTGTGACTCTCTCCTTTTTAGTTCGGCTCACCTATTTTATAAAATTTATTTCCCCTTAAGCCCACTATTGTCTTCAAAAATCGTATTGATAGTTGTAATAGAAAAAATAAAAAAGGTTGCTCATGTAAGAAATAATAGCACACTGGAATATAGACAAATTTGAGAAAAATGCAAACAAGGAGAGATACAAACTGAGAGATAGAGAACTTGAATTCTCAAAATTCCAAGAGGAATGAAGCTACAAAGATGGTGTTGTCCACCCGTGTGCTTCCAATATGGAGCTTAGATGGCAATCTAGATAGACTCTAGATGAAGGGCTCACTAGTGTGCAATGGTATGTAAAGCTTCACATATGCTCACTTGATGTCAATGACTTTGTGTCTATGGGGTCCATCCACTAGCTCCCAAGTTCCATTCTTCATGATATTGTAGTATTTTGTTTCCACGGTAGCCTCCAATTGAGATCATAGAATTCCTCTTCCATATTTGTTGGTTATTTTGCTCGTTCTTGAATGAGCTAAGCCATAAATGCTATGTTTAAAATATGAGTGCCTACACATATCTTCGTTGTTATTCTCTATGATTGCCTTGGTCCATCTTCAACTTGTTCAAGTGACTATGGGACGGGGTTTCTGATTCTACCATCTGAGCGGGTTAGCCTCCTTGGGCCCCCATCCCCGACTCAAAAAATCTATGATTGTCTTGGTCCATCTACAACCACATCTAGTGACTATGGGATGGGATTTTTAGAATCATAGAGCTTCTCACTTAACTTGGCGATGGATTTTTTGTTTAGATCATGATAGGTTGGTGACTTTTAGACTCATCATTTGAAGATGATGCTTCCTTCTGTTATGAAGAATGGATAGCTCTTGGGCCAAGTTCATAGTGGATTTCCCCTTTGCCTGATGATAAAGTGGAAAATCTCTTTTCCTCCTCCATTGCATGTGGTTTCTCCTTAAACACCACATTGTTACTCGCCATCATCTTCTTAGACTTAGGGTTGTAAAGCTTATAAGCCGCCTTATCATCATTGTACCTTAAGAAGATACATTTGATGTGTTTCGGTTGAAGCTTGTCTCTCTCCATATCTTGAACATATACATAAACTTCACTTAAAAATACTTTGAAATGGGAAATAGATGGCTTTTTACTACTGTAGGCCTCTTCTAGAGTTTTTCCATCAAGCACGTTGGTGTAACTTTGATTCAAGATGTAGACAAAAGTGTTCATGGTGTCCACACAAAATTGATTTGGCAAACCTTTTCCCTTCAACATGCACCTTGCCATCTCCATGATGGTTTGATTCCGATGCTTTGCAACACAATTTGTTGAGGGCTATGTGCCACTGTGAATTGATGCTTGATTCTTTACTCTTTTAGAAATCTTCAAACTCTGTTGATGTTCACTCCCATTGTATGTCCTAAATTTCTTCATCTTCTTCCTGGTTTCAATTGCAACAAATTGAAGACATTCTTTAAACTTACCAAAAGCTTAAGCCTTATCGCAAAGGAAGTACATGTACATCTTCCTACTATGGTCATCGACGAGTAACATGAAGTAGGAAGATCCATCCAAGGCATGTATAAGCATCTTTCCACACAAGTTAGGATGCACCAACCCTTGAATATATCTTGCTCCCTTCTTGCTTTCTTGTGGGAATGCTTTCCTCTCTTGCTTGTGCATCATGCAAGCTTCACATGGTTCCTTTATATCTGCAATTGATGGTAGGTGTGCAATCATATTCTTGTGATGCATCTCCTTTATTATAGGGTATCCAATATGGTCAAATATCTCATGACACAGCTTACTTGTGCCCACACTTGTAGTGGCTATAGGAGCAAACAATTCGTACAAGTTGCTCCTCTTTATGTAAATCCCAACAATGTTGTTATTACTATCTATAATCTTTGCTCATGTCTTTTTGAAAGATACTAGTGATATTGATCAATTATAGAAGCTACTAAAAGCATATTTCACTTGATTTGTGGAACATACAACACATCCAAAAGCTTTCTGATATCCCCGTTAGAATAAATGAAAGAAATCTTACTTTAACCCTCTATAGGACATCTTGCATTATTGGATACCTTTATTGTGATGGGTTCCTTTAGAGGTTGTAAGGAACTGTAAAGGTTTTTCCTACTCATCATGTGATGAGAGGCACCAAGGAACTCACATGAGTCATTCATTCTTAAATCTTTGATCAAGGAGCATACTTCCTTTACCCATGACAAATAACTCAAGCTCTGTTTCTTTAGTGTTAGCAGATTACTTGCCCTTGCCACCTTTTGAAGAGCCATTATTCTCTTCTACCTTCTTGATGTGATAGTCTTGGATTATTGGCATATCTTACTGTAGTGGAAACATTCTCCCTTGAATTTATTTTTGTGGTTCTTCTCTTTGTCTCCATCGTTTGAAGATTCTAATTTGCCTCCTTTGGCATTTGTTGTGAATGAAGCATCTCCTTTGTTGTTGTGGCTCCTTACCTTAAGTTCTAGATTCTCTTTCATGAGTAAGGCACAAAATTCTTCAAAATTTAGAGGTTGAGGTCTAATTTGAGTATTAAGAGTGAAGTGGTGCGATGGGCTATGCACCATGGCAGGTTTCTCACTTTAAGAGAGCTTCACAATGATGCTCTCACAATACAAAATCAAGCTTTGGGTGACATGCACAATACTCTACACAGACCTATAGAATATCTAGAAACTACACAGTAAATAGAGACCCAAATGCAAATTTCCTAGGTTTTACAAATGCAGTTGAGCTTAGAGTTTGTGGCTGAACATACCACTATATGTTTTATTAAAGAACATATACAAAAGTTTCTTGTGACCATGTGGCCTTTCACATGGAAACTAATAGTAATAATCTAAAATATACCTCCCATTTGATAAACATCTTACATAGTGTACAAGTAATTGTGCAAGATCATGAATCGAGTAACCCGTATCTAGTGACAATAGTGACAAAAGCTATCATATGGTATAGCTTTAGTCAAAGAATTTGCAACATTATCATGAGCATGAACCTTCTCAAGAATAATTTTCTCAATGACTAAGCAGTCTCTAATAAAGTGATACCTCATTGTAATGTGCTTGGTCTTTTCATGATAAATCAGATTCTTAACCAAAGCAATAGCACTTTGACTCACACTTAGCAAACAAATTACTTGTTGAGGTAGATCCATATCATAAGCAAGATAAGAAAGCCACAATGCTTCCTTACATGCCTCACTAGCGGCAACATACTCTGTTTTTGTAGTGAAAATACTTGTACATGCTTGAAGACAATATTTCCAACAAATAGCATTTCCAGCAAAAAGGAAAATATATCTTGATGTGGACTTTTTATCGTCTACACAACCAACATAATTAGAATATGTGTAACCAATAATGGATGCCTCTCCTCTACCCAAGCATAGACACTTATGCTTAGTGCCACTCAAATATAATAATCACGAACACTTCCCAATGCTTCTTGTTAGGATTATGCTCACAAATCCCACTGTAAATGCAATATCTAGTCTCGTAACTACCATAGCATATGTGAGACTACCAATAGTAGACATAAGAAGTTTTGTTCATAAAGTCCTTCTCCTCATCTGATGTGGGTCAATCATCCTTGCTCAATTTCACATATGTAAGTAAAGGTGTACTCAATGCCTTTCCAGCCTACATACTGATCATGTGAAGTACTTTAGTTATGTACTCACTTTGAGATAAGTATATGCACCTGTTACTCCTATCAATGTGCATGCCAAAAATGTTTTTGGCATCCCCCGTATCCTTCATATATTTGATTCCTTACTCATAGAGATCATCTGAATATGAGTCCCTTATGCTGATGCTTTGTTCTTTGGGCAACAAATGGTGTAGTGGTCTCTAGCTTCTGGGTGATTTCTACAAGGAGGATAATCCTCTAGAAGAGGACACTTGCCTTGATAATGTTCACACTCCCCCACACCTAAAACAAATGATTGGACTTGTGGGCCCATTTCCCAAATTCCCCCTAGAATGTGGATTGTGGATGTTACCTTCACTTGGTGTAGTCATTATTACACTTGATGGTGGTTGGACCCTTCCTTGTCCCTAGTATGCTTGTGCAAGAATTCTTCTTGAGTGGCATTCTTGGGATTCATGGCCATGTTTCTTTCATAACTAGCAAGTCACGCTTAAAACAGGGTAGTCACTTACCACATGGCCCTGTTTTCTACACATGGTGCACCATAGTCCACTTTTCATGCCATTTCCACAAAGTTCTTGTAGCCCATGTTGAAGTTGTGCCAATTCTTTTGCTTGGGCCTCCTCTTTCTTTTGTAGTTTAAATGCTTCAATTTCATGCCTTAGTTGAGTCATTGCACTTTCTTCTTCTTTGTGGAGCTTCATTCTTCTTAGGTTCTCAAGATCTTTCCTCAATTGTGTTTCTCGGTCTTCAGGTTCCATGGGGTATGGCAGACTAAAAGAGCCAATTCCATATTGGTGTCTAATTTTCTCCAACCTAGTTGTTGTAGTAATGAACTCATCAATTGTTCTTGTTGGGAGCACTAATTCCTTGATCTTGCCCTCTATGGATATTGGAAGTGGTTTAGCAAGCCACTTTTTGACAAAAAAATCATGGGGAGGATCTGGCAATTTAGCCACAAGTGCTTTGGCTCTAGTAACAAATTTAGGAAATATCTTCCTAGTACCTAGTCGTAGGTTCTCTAATTCTTCAGTGATGTTTTTTGTTGTATTTCCATGTTGAAATTGTGCTTTGAAGGCCTCCTTCATTAAGTCCCAAGTAGCAAAATGGTTTTCAGCAAATTAGCTAAAGATTTACCAACTACGCCTTCCAATGTTGTTGGGAAGAGGATTAGAAATGCATCTTCTCTTCCCATTTACCCCCTTGTTTTACATAGGGCTAAAAATAGTTTGACATGCTCTTCAGGGTCGTCATATGCTAATCCTCTAAAGGAAGGAAAATTGATATTCAATCTTGAAAGTAAAGTTTATAAGTCTACTTGTGCTTCCATATTTCCTACTAATGATGTGGGTGAAAGAGGACCGACTAACCTATGAGCTACTTGTTGGTATTCTAAGGTATGAATACCATATCTTGGAAGTGGTATGGGCCCAATAATAATAAATTCATAGGTTTATAGTATCTTCCAACAAATGAACCTTAACATACACACCTTAATACTCAAAAATAGATAAGTGAGAGAAGAGAGAGAATAGATGAGATTTCTGTGGAGAATGAGTTCTCCTATGCGCAATGGAAGTGTGTAGTGAACCCTTGTATGTTCAGCACTTGGACAAACATCTGCACCTTAGATAGCTTGCTGCTCTCAACAAAAAACTCAAATGGACTTGATGCTTTAGTCAATCAAAGTAGACAAAGAGAGATTTCTAACAAGCTATAAATGACTTAATTAGGACAAGTTTTGATTAGGAAACACAACTGTCAAAGATGAACTACCTGTCCACACAAGTATGTTGAAGAATGGAGCTTCACTCTCGGATTGATAGCTCTCTGAATATATATCCTTTGAGAAAGATATTTAGTACAGAAAAATTAGACACAAATAGCTTTCCAACAAGCCAAAAGTCAATTAATTTGGATGAGTTTTGACCAGGAAACTCAACTCATCAAGATAGACCACCTGCACACATAAGTACACTATAAAACTGGACTTTACTCTCTGACAGATATCTCACAGAATATGAATGATCTGAATGAGATATTTGAGACATTAAAAGTAGATGCCAAGGAATTTCCAACAAGACAAAAATCACGCAATTTGGATATGTTTTGGTTGGGAAACTGAACCGACCAAAATAGACTACCTATCTACACAGGTATACTGAAAAACTGGACTTCACTCTTTCACTGATATCTCACAAACTACATAAGCTTTCAAAGAGATATTTGATATGCAGAAAGTACACGAGATAAGCTTTCCAATCAATGTTTAAACGCACAAAATGGTTACATATCCACTGAGATATGAGCTCTGCAATAGAGCTGTGTACAAACTGACGTGCGGCTGGAAGGAATCTAAGGGAAAACCAAAATGACAAAATGGCTAGATCCGATTATTGGGAGCTCTTGCCTCTTTCTCTCCTTGTTTTGAATGTGCTCCCACTTCACTTTTATAACCAATGAGCATGTGAAGAAGTTTGTGTCTTCTTCTTAACTCACCACTTTCTCCACTACATGCTACTAACTACAAGGCAAGATATTGTATCTCTTACTCATCATGAAGTTTTGACTAGACTTTTACTTTTATTATTTTTTCCTTTTTTTCTCTCCTTTTCCTTTATCTTTATGTTTGGTAAATTTATCCAAGCATGGCTCATATGAAAGTGAGCTTGTACATTTATCTTCAACACTCCCCCTTGTTGGAGTTAGACGTCTGCGGAAGCACGCGAACAGCACAAGGAAGAAGAAGAAGCTTGGAGCACAACACACAAGACTGAATGTATTACTAGAGAATGTACAAAGATAAGTAGCCCATTAGGGCAATAGGCGTATATACAAGCCGGGGGAAAAAAACCTCGTAAAGAGGGAAAAAAGTGCCCCGGCGGTCCTAGAGTGTTCACACAGATCACTACCTAAATATATCAACAAATCCCCCCTGGGAGTGATGCGGTGAACAAGGAGCTGGCACTCATGTATAAGGAAGTGCCGAGCTATGTGGAAATCACTCCACAAAAGGAAGTAAGCCCAAAGCTTTGCGGAAAGCTTCAAACTTCTCCCTAGGCAGAGCCTTCGTGAAGAGGTCTGCAATGTTCTCCTGCGTGGGCACATATGCCAAGCTGATCTCCCCAGCAGAGAACCTCTCCCTGACATAGTGATAATGCACCTCAATGTGCTTAGTGCGAGCATGGAACACAGGGTTCCTCGCAACTGCCAATGCGCTCTGACTGTCAGTGAAGATGGTGGTGGCAGAAGACTGGCCAACACCCAAATCAGCCATAAGGCGTCTGAGCCACACACACTCAACAGTCGCTGTGAAAGCTGCCCTATACTCAGCCTCACAACTGGAAGTGGCCACAGTAGGCTGCTTCTTGCTCAACCAAGATATACATGAGCTACCAAGCATGAAGCAAAAACCACTGGTGGACACACGAGTGTCATAGCAACCAGCCCAATCTGAGTCAGAAAAAGCATGCAAATCTGGCGGTGGTGATCCCCCCTTGGGATAAAACAACCCAAGTAGCCGAGTACCACTCAAGTAGCGAAAGATGCGCTTAACCGCTTTCCAATGCGTGACTCCTGGGCAATGCATAAACCTGCTCATCTGTGAGACAGCAAACTGAATATCTGGCCGAGTAATGCATAAGTAAATCAAGCATCCAACAGCCTGCTGATAGAGAACAGCATCAAATGCATCTCCAGCATCATGAAGACTCAATCGTAAACCTGTCTCCATAGGAGTGGCAATAGGCTTACAGTCTTCAAGGCCAAAACGCTGCAATAATGTGTCAATATATTTCGTTTGACACAAAGCCATTCCACCATCAACTTGCATAAACTGAATGCCCAAATAGTGATGCAAATGCCCCAAATCAGACATCTCAAATGAGGCATGCAAATCAGCCTTGAAATCAGCAATATGCTTCTCAAGAGGACCAGTGAGCAGCATGTCATCTACATAGACAACAATGATCAGAAGCACATCATTAGCACGCTTAACATATAAGGTGCTTTCAGTTGGACTGTTCTCAAAACCATGTGCAATCAGATAGGCATGTATCTTCTCATACCAAGCACGTGGTGCTTGCTTTAAACCATATAACGCCTTCTTTAACCTGCACACCTGGTTTTCATGCCCTTTCTGCACAAAGCCACGGGGCTGAAAAACATACACTTCTTCATGCAAGTCACCATTCAGAAATGCTGTTTTAATGTCCAACTGATGTACATTCCAACCATGATGGGCTGCAAGTGCACAAATGCTCCGAACAGTAGTCATACGGCATGTAGGTGCAAAGGTCTCATCAAAATCAATGCCTCTTTCCTGCGCATAACCCTTTGCAACAAGCCTAGCCTTATACCTGTCAACTGTACCATCAGGTTTACGCTTCAGCTTGTATACCCACTTAGTGCCAATGTCCTTCTTGCCAGGAGGCAAGTCACATAAAGACCATGTACCATTCTTCATTATAGCATCATATTCAGATTGCATAGCAGCCATCCAATTTTCTGAATTTTGTGCTTCATCAAAAGAAACAGGCTCATTCTCATCACAGAGACTAGATGCAGCCATAGCATAGCAATCTGATGCAAAGGAGGTACTATGAGAGCCTGAACGAGTACGATATGACAAAGGTGCATCTAATTTGCTGTCACGCAAAGTCTGCACCAGCCATTTTGGCATAGTTTTTGCCTGTTCAATATCAGCTCGCTCATCAACAAGTGCATCATGTAAATCTGCATCAGAAATGGAATGATCTGCATCATCATATGAAACCTGCAAAGGCTGAGAAGTTGCCTCATTAGGACCAGCACTAGCCTGTCCACCTGTAAAAAGAGGCATCAAAGTATCATACATGTCTTTGGAGCTAACAGATGTCTCCTTAGTACATGAAAGCAATGGCTGAATAGCATCTTCCACAAAGACAACATCACGGCTAACCAGAATGCGTTTAGTCTGTGGATGATACAGACGATAGCCTTTACTTTCAGAACTGTACCCAACAAAAATACATTTTACTGCCTTATCATCCAATTTTCTGCGATGTTGTTCAGGCACTAATGCATATGCCAAACAACCAAAAACACGCAGATGAGCAACAGATGGCTTGCGGTCATGCCAAGCCTCATATGGAGTGATAGACTGCAACGCTTTGGTGGGACACCTGTTCAGTACATATGCTGCACACATGACAGCCTCAAGCCAGAAACTATGTGGTAAAGCCTGACTTTTGACCATGCACCTCGCCATCTCCATGAGTGACCTGTTCTTTCGTTCAGCAACTCCATTCTGTTGAGGTGTATACGGCACTGTACACTGGTGTTTTATCCCACGTTCAGCCAGAAATGCATTAAAATCTGAAGACATATATTCCCCCCCTCGATCAGAACGGAGGGTGCCCATTTTACATGCTGACAGATTTTCAGCCAAAACCAAAAACTGTTTGAAGCACATGAACACTTCGGACTTTGCTTTGAGTGGGTATACCCATGCATGCCTAGAAAAATCATCAATGAAAGTCACGAAGTAAAGGTAATTTCCAAAAGAGGGTGTCTGCATAGGACCACAGACATCACTATGTACAAGCTGCAATTTCTGCATAGCCCGAACTGAACCATCTTTTGGAAAGGAAGAACGCTGCATTTTGCCCAAAATACAGCCTTCACAAACATGTTTTCCAGGTGCCTCAAGTTTGGGCAAAGAAGACACCATTTCAGATTTCTGCAGGCGTAACAAACTAGCAAAATTCAGATGACCAAAGCGTGCATGCCAAAGCTTTGCATCTGACATAGCCTGAGAATCATGAACTGCACATGCCGAATCATTCACAGATCTTTCATAGTCTATGAGCTTATACAGCCCACGACATAAAATGCCAGAAGCAATAATCACATCGCCATTTGAGAGATCATGGACTGTACACCTGTCATCAACGAATTTCACAACCAAGCCAATCTTGGCTAATGCAGAAACTGATAACAGGTTCTTTTTGATCCCTGGCACAAATAAAGCATCTGACAAAGTGAAAGAACTACCATCAGCAGTAGTCAAAATGATCTTACCAACTCCCATAACAGGATAAGAGGAGTTATTGGCGCATGTGACAGTATTCCCTGTAGGGGCAGGCTCGAGTGAAGAGAAGAAACTGCGCTGCGAGGTAATATGTTTGGTCGCCCCACTGTCAAAGTACCAAACATCTGAGTCTACTGCAGACATGCACTGATCATGAGAAGATGGGTCAAAACTGCAGACAGTAGTAAACGCCCATTCTTCTTCCTGCACAAGATTTGCAGACTCTGTTTTTGGTGTAGAGGCCTCTGCAACAACCATTCCAGCCTCTTTCTTCTTTGCCTCTTTAGCAGCCAGTTTTGGACAGTTCTTTATAATATGATCATTTCCTTTACAGTACTTGCAGAACAATTTCTGCTTTTCTGATTTCTTCTCATCTTTATCCTGGTTCTTCGATTGTGCAGCATTTGCAGATTTCTGCTTACTAGTAGAAGAGCTCCATTTTCCTTTGCCCTTCTGACTAGCCAGGAAAGCTTGATCTGCAACACGCATAATGGACCTGTTCTGCCTGGACTGATCTTCCTGCAACAGAACAGAGACTAATTCCTCAAATGACAAGGCATTCGGATTGCCTTTCATCATCAACCGAAGAGTAGAGGCAAAACTCTGATATGAATCAGGAAGGCCATTCAGAACGGTCTGCACAAGTGAGCTATCTGGTATAACCTCATCAGCAGAAATCAATTGTTCCTTCAGGTCTTTGATCTTTGTAAGAAAACTGTCCATAGAATCACCTTCATTCATGTGCTCACTCTCCAACTGTTTTCGGAGGTAAGCAACACGAGCCTCATTCCTAGCCTGGTACAAAGTGGTAAGTGTATCCCAAGCATCCTTTGCTGTTCTGCAAGAGCGAATGTGAGGGATAATGCCACGTTTGACAGACAAAGCTATCAATGCATGTGCCTGGGCATCTCTGCCATCCCAATGAATCTGCTCTGCAGTAGGTGCAACAGAAACAGCAGCACGAACAGGAATCTGCGGAATATCATCTTCGACACCATCTTCATCAGCTCCAACACCTGTATTTGCAGTACCTGTCGTTACAGGTGTAACAGGACGTCTTTCAACACCCTGCACAATGTTCCACAATCCTTTTGCAACCAGTACATGTCGCATCATATAAGCCCATAATGGGTAGTTGGTACCATCCAACTTATCCTCAACAGCCAACATACGGAATACATCACTGCTTTCAGCCATGGCCGGTGACTAAAATACCTTGATGCAGAAAATTGACTGTATCTCAAAAAGTTGAACGGAACTGCCCAGACGAGTTCTGCTAGACCTGTAGCAGACTTCGAGACGCTTAAACTGGTGAACAGAAACTGGTATATACCTTTGGCACAAAAGGACGAAATAGCCTGCACAAGCACTGCGATAGTGCGTTCGGAGGCCGAAACGAGCTCAGATCGCGATTTCAGCACCACAGAGCAAAGATGTTTTGATCTAGGAAACACCCTGAGTATGCTCACCAAATTTCATGCGAATCTGAGACTGCAAACGGAGGAGTGTCGACGGCGCCCTAGAAGAAGCAACGACCTGCTCTGATACCAATTGTTGGAGTTAGACGTCTGCGGAAGCACGCGAACAGCACAAGGAAGAAGAAGAAGCTTGGAGCACAACACACAAGACTGAATGTATTACTAGAGAATGTACAAAGATAAGTAGCCCATTAGGGCAATAGGCGTATATACAAGCCGGGGGAAAAAAACCTTGTAAAGAGGGAAAAAAGTGCCCCGGCGGTCCTAGAGTGTTCACACACATCACTACCTAAATATATCAACACCCCTCAAGCTCATTTGGGAGTTATCTTCATCCATGTCCTGCAAATTTATCACATCCTTGAAGCCTTTGAGTTTAGAAGCATCCAAGAACTTTGTAAAAATATCTGCAACCTGCTCTTTGGTTCTGGTGAACTTTACCTCCACATCTTTGCTCAACACCTTCTCCCTTACATAGTGGTAGTGGACCTCTATGTGCTTGCTCCTTGCATGAAACATAGGATTGCTTGCCAAGTAAATACTTGACATGTTATCACCGTATATAGGGATGGTTCCAACTTGCACTCCAAGATCAGCCAAAAGCTTTTTAATCCACATTGCTTCACATGTGGCAAAAGCTAATCCTCTATATTCAACCTCCATAGATGAAAGTGCAACAGTAGGTTGTTTCTTTGAGCTCCACATGATAGGTTTGCTTCCTATCATGAACACATAACCTGAGGTTGATCTTCTATCTTCCTTTGAGCCTGCCCAATCAGCATCACTAAAGCCTTTGACCTGCAATTCTTCATCAAACTTGTAAAACAAAGCATGATTAACTGTATGCTTTATGTATCTCAACACTCTCTTGGCTGAATTTAAGTGTTCACTTGTCGGGGCTTGCATAAACTGAGAAAGTACACCAACAACATAAGACAAATCAGGTCTTGTAATGTTTGCATAGATCAATGATCCTACAATGCTTCTGTATGTCGTTACATCTTCCAATGGTTCTCCATCATTTGAACAAATCTTTGTATTTGTGTCCATGGGTTGAGTGAGTGGTTTGCATTCACTCATTCCAAATCTAAAAAGAACATCCAACAAGTACTTCCTTTGCATCAAGTAGATGCCACTCTTTCCATAAACAACTTCAATTCCTAAAAAATATTTCAGCTCTCCAAGATCTGAAATTTTAAACTCCTTACCAAGCTTCCTTTTGATATCTTTAATCCCTGTAACATCATTTCCTGTTATGATGAGGTCATCGACGTATATGCAAATGTATACCTCTCTATTTTCTTCCTTCTTCATGTACAACGAAGGATCTGCACTACTTGGGTTGTATCCACACTTAGTTAGATACTCTACCAATCTCTGATTCCATGCTCTTGGTGCTTGCTTCAAGCCATAAAGTGCCTTCTTCAACCTGCAAACAAAATCTAGATGGTTTTCATCTTCAAATCCAATCGGTTGACTCATGTATACCTCTTCTTGTAGTTCTCCATTAAGAAAAGCATTTTTTATGTCGAGTTGGTATAATGGCCATCTCCTTGAAGCACCAATTGCTATTAAGGTTCGGATAGTTCCCATCTTTGCAACGGGGCTGAAAACTTCATCATAATCTATGCCTTGTGTTTGTTTAAATCCTTTGGCAACTAATCTAGATTTATATCTAGCTAGTGAACCATCAGCATTCCTCTTTACTTTAAACACCCATTTGTTTGGAACAATCTTCATACCTTCTTTCTTTGGCACTAGCTCCCATGTGTGATTATCTTTGAGAGCTTTGATCTCCTCTTTCATAGCTTGCTTCCATTCCTTTTGTGTGCAAGCTTCTTCATATGTCTCAGGCTCTTTGTCTTTGATAACTTGCATCATGTATGCAAAATTTGTCGCCATAAAACTATCATAACTCAACCTTTGAGTTGGATACCTTGTCCTTGAAGATCTTCTTTCATTGCCTTTAGAGAGTTGCTTCTTTAACCTATTTAGCTTTACCATCGGAGTGATTACCTCTTCATATTCTTCTTCACTTGCATCTACCTCACTGTTTGGAGTAGCACTTGCATCTTTGGCTCTACTATGAGCTGAATTTGGAGACAAAGAATGGCTCCCCCTCCATGTTGAACATTCTTCATTTGATGTACATGCCTCTGGACTTGAAGCCTTTGTGCTTGATTGTTGAACTTCTCTTTGATTTGTTCCTGCATAATCATCACAATCTTCTTCAAGAATCTTTTCCTTTCCTTTATCTTCATACCATGGTCTTAGTTCATCAAAGACCACATCTCGCGAGACTCTTAATTCCTTTGTTCTAGGGTTGTAACACTTGTATCCTTTTTGCTCCGTCGAGTAGCCGATGAAAATGCATTTTTCTGATCTTGGTTCCATCTTTGTTCTAACTTCTTGTGGAATGTGAACAAAGCAAACACATCCAAAAAATTTGAGGTGTGTAAGATCAGGTTTCTTACCGGAATATACCTCTTCTGGAGTCAAGTGATGTATTCCCGATGTTGTGCACCTATTCATCAAGTAAATGGCGTGGTAGCTTCAGCCCAATAGTACAATGGTACCTTCATCTCGTTGAGCATACATCTTGCAATTTCAGCAATTTGCCTATTTTTCCTCTCAGCTACTCCATTTTGTTGTGGTGTATACCTACAAGTGAATTGCCTTTTGATACCATTCTCTTGTAGAAAATATGAAAATTCTTTGGAGAAGTATTCTCCTCCACCATCGGACCTTAAGGTTTTGATAGACCTTCCTGTTTCCTTTTCAACTTCAACTTTGAATCTTTTGAATATAGAAAACACCTCTGATTTTTGCTTCATACAAAACAGCCATACCTTTCTTGAGTGATCATCAATGAAGGTGACAAAAAATCTATTACTAGCCATTGATGCCTCTTGGGTTGGTCCCCATACATCCGTATGTATCAAGTCCAAGACATTTGGAACCACATAATTGCTTCTCTTGAATGGCTGGCTCGTTTGCTTTCCTAGTTGGCAAGCTTCACATAACTCATGTAGTCCAATGCTATTAAATTTTGGAAGACCTCTTACCACTTCATGTTTGCTCATGTCCTTTAGCTTTGGAATGTTGATGTGTCCTATTCTTTTGTGCCATAAGTCCAGCTCTGAAATCTTCTTGTTCCCACATTGAATGTACATGACCTTTCCATGTGGATGTTGGACATCCAAAGTGAACATCGTTCCTTCTCTTCTACCTCGAGCAATGACCTTGAAGCCTTCCTTTGGATTCTTTATGAAGCACCCATTCTCATTGAATATGACATGATAACCCTTCTCTACCATTTGTCCTACTGAAATCAAGTTCTTTGAAATTGTAGGAACATGAAGAACATTAGATAGTACCTTTGCTCTACTTGTATCTCCAAGCCTTATATCTCCAATGTGTTCAATCATGTGTTGAGTATCATCACCTGTTTCAACACATCCTTTTCCACTTGGTACTTGTAGATTAGTGAACAAACTTCCTTGGCATGACATATGGTTACTACAACCTGAATCAATGTACCATTTTTTGTCATCTTCACAAGAGCTTCTATACTCATGTCTCATTGCAAGTAGTGTGTCCTTGCTTCCTTCACTTGAGGTGCTTGCATAGTTGCTTTGGTTCCTTTGATTGCCTCCATTTTGTCTTCCATTCTTCAGCCAAAAATCACTAGCATAGTGTCCTACTTTACCACAATGATAGCATGTTATACCTTTATGAGAATTGTAGGAGCTTCGGCCTCTTCCTCTACTTCTACCTCGACCTCTTCCTTGTGTGTTGGCATTTGATGCATCCTTGTTGTCTTCCAAATTGTTTTGATTGTAGTTGGAGTGGTTGTGACCTCTTCCTTTTTCTCTTCAGCCTCCTCTTGAGTTTCTTCCTTTACTTCTACCTGCATATAACATTTGGTTGTGGTTGTCCTTTCCTTTGGGACCACCGAAGCTAAGCTCTTCTGTGACAAGATGAGGGATTAGTTGTTCAAAACCTGGATATACATCTTTCAAGTTAATGGAAGTTATAAAAGGCTTCCATCTTTCATCTTCTCTCAAGCCATTGAGAGTATAACACACAAGATCTTCATCTTCAACCGTTGTGCCAATAGAAGCTAAAGCACCACTTAGCTCCTTAATCTTCAAAGTATATTCAGCTATGGATTGACTCGAACTTTTCTTGATTGTGTTCAACTCATTCTTGAGTTGAAGTTTCCTAGCTTTGGTATTTGTTGAATACATCCTTTCAAGAGCTTCCCAAGCATCCTTAGCTTTCTCTAGATGTTGAATATGACCTACCATGGCATTAGTAATGACTTGCGAAATGAGGAACATGACTCTCCTATTCCTCTCTTCCCATTCTTTTGCTTGCCTCCTTTGGACTTCGGTGGCCATAGCTTGATTGATTTGAGGTTGAGCATCATCGCCGCTCACAATACCCCATAAGCCTTTGCCCATTAGGTATTTGTTCATCCTAAACTTCCACACGGGATAGTTATCCTTGTCCAACTTCTCTACTTGTTGACCCAAGTCAGCCATTGAAGAGTATCAAAGACTTTGAGAGTTACCTCGAATAGTTATAGTCCTTTGCTCTTGCGTTTGTGAAGCTCCTTCTTGTTTTGTAGCTCCTCTTTTGCTTTGCTTCACCTCCAGCTCTGTTGATGAAGCTTCAACACCAAGTTTGCTCTCATACCAAGTGTGGAGAATGAGTTCTCCTATGCGCAACGGAAGTGTGTAGTGAACCCTTGTATGTCCAGCACTTTGACAAACATTTGCACCTTAGATAGCTTGCTGCTCTCAACACAAAACTCAAATGGACTTGATGCTTTAGTCAATCAAAGTAGACAAAGAGAGCTTTCTAAAAAGCTATAAATGACTTAATTTGGACAAG
This sequence comes from Ceratopteris richardii, assembly GCA_020310875.1. Lineage (NCBI taxonomy): Eukaryota > Viridiplantae > Streptophyta > Polypodiopsida > Polypodiales > Pteridaceae > Ceratopteris > Ceratopteris richardii. The sequence goes on along the minus strand of CM035439.1, from coordinate 117,779,562 downwards.
TTTTGATTAGGAAACACAACTGTCAAAGATGAACTACCTGTCCACACAGGTATGCTAAAGAATGGATCTTCACTCTCGGACTGATAGCTCTCTGAATATATATTCTTTGAGAAAGATACTTGGTATAGAGAAAGTAGACACAAATATCTTTCCAACAAGCTAAAAATCAAGTAATTTGGATGAGTTTTGATCAGGAAACTCAACTCATCAAGATAGACCACCTGCACACATAAGTACACTATAAAACTGGAATTTACTCTCTGACAGATATCTCACAGAATATGAATGATCGGAATGAGATATTGGAGACAATGAAAGTAGATGCCAAGGGCGTTCTAACAAGACAAAAATCACGCAATTTGGATATGTTTTGGTTAGGAAACGGAACCGACTAAAATAGACTACCTATCTACACAGGTATACTAAAAAACTAGACTTCACTCTTTCACTGATATCTCACAAAGTACATAAGCTTTCAAAGAGATATTTGATATGCAGAAAGTACAGAAGATAAGCTTTCCAATCAATGTTTAAACGCACAAAATGGCTACATATGCACTGAGATATGAGCTCGACAACAGAGCTGTGTACAAACTGACGTGCAGCTGGAAGGAGTCTAAGGGAAAACCAAAATGACAAAATGGCTAGATCCGACTATTGGGAGCTCTTGCCTCTTTCTCTCCTTGTTTTGAATGTGCTCCCACTTCACTTTTATAACCAATGAGCATGTGAAGAAGTTTGTGCCTTCTTCTTAACTCACCACTTTCTCCACTACATGCTACTAACTACAAGGCAAGATATTGTATCTCTTACTCATCATGAAGTTTTGACTAGACTTTTTCTTTTATTATTTTTTCCTTTTTTTCTCTCCTTTTCCTTTATCTTTATGTTTGGTAAATTTATCCAAGCATGGCTCATATGAAAATGAGCTTGTACATTTATCTTCAACAATTTCAAGTGTAACGGTAAGCTATGAGGCTCAGTTACACTAACTTATATATGAATGTCAAATTAAAATGTGTGTATATCATACAAACTGAAAATATCTATATCTAGGCAGAAATAGGAACTAGATACAAGAGATTGTGTGCCTAAGAGGTATGAAGAGTGTGTGTGTGAGAATATGGAGAATACGAATAATTTAGAACTGTTTTACAACAAACCCAAATTCTGATCAACCTAAATCAGAAAAGAGTGACCTAGCAAGTAAGAACGGAAATAGACTTGCTACTCACAGTAAATCAACAATGGATGTTGATGGTAAGCTCGCAGAATCTCCTCCAAATAATCACCAAGATGTAGATCACAACTCCTCTAGTAGTATGAGAACTCCTCCTCCAAGATGGCCTCCAAAGATCTTTGCCAAGATCTTGATCACCTCCTCTCCTTAGCCTTGAGCACTTGAGAGTTTTGAGTGATTGAGTGATCCTAACATAATGAGACTTGCCCTCCTTGTATAGTATTTTAAAAGCCTTGAAAAGCTATCTTAACAAAGCATAAAGCTACGATGGAAGACGTAGCTAAATATACGATCGCATTTCTCAAAAGCTATCTCCATTGAAACCAAAAGCATGATTATATCCAAAATCAAAAACAGTTCCGCGATCTATGCCTGAGGGAATTTGAACCCATATGGATCAATTCAACGCTTTGAGTTACTTGACTTAGACCAAGTTGCCCACGTCATTTTCTTACAATAAGATATTCAAGAGACACTTCATGACTATCATGTGGGACTTGGAGAGACAACTAATACTTCATATAGCTATTGGCTGAGGACTTATTGGACATTGACTCCAACAATCCCCCCTTTAATGTCACAATGGTACAAGGTTCAATAACCTTCAAAACTTCCTATGAATTTTTCTTGACTTCTTTCCACTGAGTCTTGAGCTGACTATATATGAACCTATATACTTGAGAAATTGCAAACTGAATGTCCTGATATGTATTACATAGATATATCAAGCCATCAACTACTTGACTATATAATCTAGCATCAAATGGTTCTGAATCTGCTACCGACTGTAATGACATGTTGACATCCCTAGGTGCCTGCATAGGCTTAGAATATGTCATCTCAAACCTTTCCAATAATTTCTCAATGTTGTGTCATGTAGATACACTCATCTCTGTACTTGAATCCAATCTTGGGACTTAAATGCTCTACATAATTTACTTGGTCTCCTTGTTGTCTCTTGGTCTAACTTCTGGTTCTTTTGGTGTATTCCTTTGTACCACTGTCCTTCCAGGTTTGATATAACCACTTTGGCGTATCCTTGAAAAGTGGTGGAATCTTTTCTGGTTCTTCTGTATCTCTTGCTTGTAGAACTCTGAAACCTTCTCCAAATTCATAAGTCGGAACTTCAAGAGGTACTAATGTAGGACTAGGTATTGGTGTAGGTAAAAAAATTCTCTCTTCACCTGTATCTCTTAGGGTTTGAGAAGGTTCATCACCCCCCTTGTATGGTTGAATATAAGCATCCAAATTCCTTCTAAACAATGCATAGTCATCTCCCTTTATGAAATCTGGAATCTCTTCCTTCTTATCATAAATCTAACTAATCTGTAATATATGCATTGCATGAGAGTAGGATATCACCTATATCTGGAACATAGAATCTGTATCCTTTGCTTTCAGTTGCATAATCAATAAAAATCGCTTTAATGGCTTTTATATCAAGCTTACCATGATCCTTCTTCTCAATGTGAGCATAAGCCGGGGAACCAAAAACTTTGAAGTAAATCACATTGGGCTTCTTCCCATAATAAGCTTCACAAGGTGTAATGACCTTCAAAGCTTTTGTGGAAGACCTATTCAGAATGTGATTAGCTATATGTACTGCATCAAACCAAAACTTAGGAGAAAGCCTTTTGGATGACATCATACTATGTATCATCTCAAGAAGTATCTTGTTCTTTCTCTCTCCAACACCATTCTACAGGTTCTTTCTCTCTCCAACACCATTCTATTCTGGTGTATAAGCAATAGTGAGTTGATGAGAGATACCTTTGTCTTCTAAAAAAGAGTTAAAGTCTTTTGATATGTACTCTCCTCCTCTCTCACTTCTGAAAATATGGATCTTTGATTGACTTTCATTTTCAACCATAGCTAAGAATTTCTTGAAAGTAGGAAAAACCTCTGACTTCACTTTAAGACCGTAAATCCATGAATATCTTGAGAAATCATCAATGAACATAACAAAGTACCTGTAACCTTGAATAGAATCTATTATCATCGGACCATTCACATCCCAATGTATGATCTGCAACTTTCTTGTGGCCATGATAAATCCATGTTTCTCAAAAGGTAATTTGTGAAGCTTTCCTTCAAGACAGCCTTCACATGACTCTGCATCATTTGGTAAAGTAAAAGTAGGCAAACTCTCCACCATACCTTGATCTTTGATATGCTCGAGAGCCGTGTAACTGATATGAACAAATCTAGCATGCCATGACTTCATGTTCTCCTTAGGTGTACTAGACTTAGCAACATTAGCATGACTTATTTTGGACAACACAAATATGCCACTTCAATTTTCACCTTGAAATAGACAATGCTCCTTTTGTTTGACACAAAGATATTCTACCATCAACTTACCCAAATCTCACATCTCAAAAGAGGCATGCAAATCAGCCTTAAAATTGGCATTATGCTTCTCATTAGGACCACAGAGAAGCATTTCATCAACATAGACAAAAATGATGAAAAGCACTCATTTACACACTTAACATATAAGGTGCTCTCAATTGGACCATTCTCAAAACCATGTGCAATCAAGTAGGCATGTATCTTTTCATACCAAGCACGTGGTGCTTGTTTCAAACCATATAATGCATTTTTCAACCTACACACTTTGTTTTCATACCCTTTTTGCACAAAACCACAGGGATGAAATACTTCACTTCTTCATGTAAGTCACCAACCAAAAATGCAGTTTTAATATCCAATTGATGTACATTCCAACCATGATGAGTTGCAAGTGCACATATACTACAAACAGTGGTCATTCGACAAGTGGGTGCAAAGGTCTCATCAAAGTCAATGCCTCTCTCTTAAGCATAACCTTTTGCAATAAGCCTAGCCTTATACCTATCAATTATTCCATCAGGTTTACATTTCAACTTGTACCCATTTAGTGCCAATGGCCTTTTTGCTAGGAGGCAAATCACATAAAGACTAAGTACCATTGTTCATAATAGCATCATATTATGATTGCATGGCAGTCATCCAATTTTCTAAAATTTATGCTTCATCAAAAGAGAGTCTCATTCCAATCACAAAGACTAGAGTCAGCCATAGCATAGCAATTTGATGCAAACGAAGCACTATGAGAGTCTAAATGAGTATGATATGACAGAGATACATCTAATTTTCTATCTCACAAAGTTTGCATCGACCATTTAGTCAGAAAGGGAATGATATGCATCATCATGGGGAACCTATAAAGGCTGAGAAATTGCCTCATTCGGAACATAACTTAACTACCTATGTGTAAAAAGAGACAGAAAGGTGTCATACATATCTTTGGAGCTAACTGATGTCTCCTTACTATACGAAAGTAGTGGGTGAATTGCATCTTCCAAGAAAACAACATCATTGCTAACCAAAATGCATTTAGTCTGTGGTTGATACAAATGGTAGCCTATGCATTCAGAATTGTACCCAACAAAAACACATTTTACTAATTTATCATCCAATTTTTTGCGTTGTTGTTCCAGCACTAATGCATATGTCAGACAACAAAAGACATGTAGATGAGCAATAGATGTCTTGCAACCATGCCAAGCCTCATATGGAGTGATAGAATATAGTTCTTTGGCGTGATAGCCATTGAGTACTTATGCTGCACACGTAACAACTTCAAGCTAGAAGCCCCACTTTTGACCATACACCTTTCCATCTCCATGAGAGAACTCTTTTTTCTCTTAGCAAATCCATTTGATTGAGGTGTATACAACACTATACACTGATGCGTTATCCATGTTTAGCTAGAAATGCATTAAAATCAAAAGACATGTATTGCCCCCTCGATGAGAATGGAGGATGCCCATTTTACATGCTGACATATTTTTAGCCAAAACCAAACATTATTCGAAGCACATAAACAATTCGGACTTGGATACATTCATGCATGCTTGGAAAAATCATCAATAAAAGTCACGAAGTAAAGGTATTTTCTAAAAGAAGGTTTCTCCATAGGACCATATACATCATTGTGAACAAGCTGCAATTTTTGAGTAGCTCGTACTGAACCATAATTTGGGAAGGAGGAATGATACATTTTTCCTTGAATACTGCCTTCACATACATGTTTACCAAGTGCCTCAAGTTTGGGCAAAGAGGACTCCATTTTAGATTTTTGCAAGCATAGCAAACTAGCAAAATTCGGATGACCCAAGCCTGCATGTCAAAGCTTTGCATATGAGATAGCCTCAGAATCTTGAACTGCACATGCTGAATCATTCACATATTTTGCATAGTCTAATGAGATTATACAACCCACAACATAAAATAACCCAAGCAATAATAACATTACCATTTGATAGATCATGAACTATACATCTGTCATCAACAAATTTTACAACCAAAATCATCTTGCCTAATAGTGAAAATGACAATGGATTTTTTTTTATCAGTGGCACAAACAAAGCATTTGACAATGTGAAAGAACTACCATCAACAATAGTCAGAATGATCTTACCAACTCCCATGAAAGGATAAGAGGAGTTGTTGGCATATGTGACAATATTCCTTGTAAGGGCAGGCTAAAGTGAAATGAAGAAACTACGCTATGAGCTGATATGTTTGGTTGCTCCACTATGAAAGTACCAGACATGTGAGTCTACTGCACACACACATTGTTCATGAGAGGATGGATCATAACTACAAACATAGTAAATGCCTATTCTTCATTCTCCACAAGTTTTGCAGACTTTGTTTGAGGAGTAGAGGCTTCTACAACAACCATTTCAACATCTTTTTACTTTGCCTCTTTTGCAGATAGTTTTGGACAAATCTTTATGACATGATCATTACCTTTACACTATTTGCAAAATTATTTCTTTTCTCTGTTCTATTCTTGTCTTTGTCTTCCTTCTTTGACTGTGTAACATTAGTAGATTTTCTGCTTATTGGTAGATGAGCTCCATTTACCTTTGCCCTTCTAACTAGCTAAGAAATCTTGATCTACACAATGCATAATGGACATGTTCAGCCTGCACTGATATTCCTAAAACAAATTTTGATTGCCTTTCATCATCAACCAAAAAGTAGAAGAAAAAATCTAATATGATCTGGAAGATCATTGAGAATGGTTTGCACAAGTGAACTATCTGGCAAGACCATCTATAGAAATCAAGTGCTCCTTCAAATCTTTGATCTTTGTCAGAAAACCATCCATAGAATCGCCTTCATTCATATGCTCACTCTCCAACTGTTTTCGGAGGTAAGAAACAGGAGCCTCAATTCTTGTCTGTTACAAAGTGGTAAGTGTATCCCAAGCATCCTTGCTATTTTGCAAGAGCATATATGAGGGATAATGTCATGTTTGACAGACAAAGCTATCAATGCATGTGCATGAGCATCTATGCCATCCCAACAAAGTTGCTCTACAATAGGTGCAACAACAACCACAATATGAAGAGGAACCTGAAGATCATCATCTTCAACACCATATGCATCACCGTCAATGATTGTATTCATAGGTGTAGTAGGGAATTTTTCAATACCCTACATAACATTCCACAGTCTTTTTGTGACCAATACATGATGCACCATATATGCTCACAATGGATAATTGGTACCATCCAACTTGTCCTCAATAGCCAATGTACGAGATACATCATTGCTTTCAGCCATGGCCACTGATTAAGATACCCTCATGTAGAAAAATGATTGTACCTCAAAAAGTTGAACAAAACTACCCTATCAAGCTCTGCAAAACGTGTAGTAGACTTTGAGGTGCATTTAATTGTGAATGAAAACCTATATATATGTTTGGCACAAAAGGATGAAAATGCCTACATAGGCACTTCGAGAGTGCATTCGGAGGCTGAAAGGGGCTCATATCCAAATTTCAACACAATAAAGCGAAGCAATTTTGAAGTCCTAATCGTGTTGAGTATGTTGACCAATTTTCATGTGATTTAGAGACTGTGATTGGAGGGGTGTTGATGACTCCCTAGATGAAGCAACAATCTTCTCTGATACCAATTGTTGCAGTTTGAGGTCTGCAGAATCATGTGAACAACATAAGGAAGAAGAAGAAGCTTGGAGTGCAACACACAATATTGAATGTATTACCAAGTGAATATACAAAAGATAAGTGACCCATTAGGGTTATAGGTGTATATACAACCCAGGGGAAAAAACCTCCTAAGAGGGAAAAAAGTGTCCCAATGGTCCTAATATGTTCACACACTACTACGGAAATATATCAATATCACTAACCAGTCCTATTCGAAGTATGTAACTCATTAAAAAATTCTAAAATAAGAACATAGCTATGGGTTGTGCATCATTCTTATGTGTATGTCTCACTTCTACCCACTTGGTGAGATAATCTATTGCAACTATAATGTATTAAGCATGAGTTTTTTGGCAAGGGGTTAATGGGTCTTGAAAATTCTATAACCCATTTGGAGAATGCACGTCATCATTGGTCTTAGTGGCATCTTTCCTTTTTGTATAGGATATTTAGCTCTCATGCATGTAACACAATAGTTCACATAGGTATGTGCATTCATGTGAAGTGTGGGTCACCAAAGACTTGAAAATAGAATGGCTTTGATCACATGGTTAGGTCCAAAGTGTCCATGAGCAACACCATTGGGCATACTTTCCAATATTTTCAAATAATTGCTTTCATTTATGAGTAATCTCAAATATCCATCTCTCCCACATTTATAAAAACTCTCTCCAATTAACGTGTAGTCATGTGCTTCATGTTCTAAACTTCATTGTCGAGCTATTTTAATCTTTTTGGGGAAAGACTTCATTTTTTTAAAATCAACAAATGGGCCACTCCAATCAAGCATTAGTGAAATTTGATATAACATTGTGGGTTCAATTGGGTGTCTGCTAATACAATATGGACATTCCTTAAAAAACGTATGCATGTCAAATTCCATCATTGGCCAGTATATGCCTAACTATTTCAATGTATGGAGGGTTCCTTGTCTACAACAGTGTTGCCCTAAGGCACCTATATGGCTAATTCCAACCACTTATTGTGCTCCTCGTTGTCCACATAGCAAGTTAATATTCCTTGTTCATATTGTTTATAGATGCTTCCTACTAGTACATGATACCTTTGCAATCTTATTACTTCCTTTTCTTGAGTTCTTACCTGTGCATCTAGTGGGATGTCTTAGCTATCAATTTATTGCAAGGGTCTTTGATTCCAAAAACATTAAAACAAATTCCAGAGTTAACTTCTCTCCTGGATATTAATTAGTATGACAAACTAAAGTGATTGGTGGCATCTACTTTGGAAATTGGGCCTAAGGACTCTAGAACTGAAGCATCAGCCAGTCTAGACCGGCGTCTACCCAAATACTATTATGCGCTCATAAATGTTTTTCATGCAAGCATTAACTCCAGTCAATAGTTACGTCGCCAACCTAAGGTTTTTATGTGTAAGGCCCTTCTTGGCATGTGAATCCAAGATCTCAATATAATTCCCCCATGTGAATGGACAGATCGGGATGTCCCAACCATCATGATACATCAAGGTGGAGAAAAGAAGGATCAAAATCAGTAGGATAGGTGGGCGAACCCCCAATATATAAGGGACCGTGTGCAGACAAATTGGGAGTTAGGAAATCGAGAGAGAGGAAATCAGGGGTTAGGAATAGAGGGAAGGAAGACGCATATATGTATATACTGTTGAGTGACCAAAAAGGGAAAGGAGGAATAAGAAGGAAATAAAGGAAGGTTCATGCAAAACTGGAAGACAAATAGACACATCCAGAAAAAGAGATACCTCGAGATAGGAAAGAGCCACAGAATACTAAAAAAGAGTGCCATACACTATGAGAGATAGAGCAATACACCCTTGGCAAGATAGCATCCAACATGAAGTACATTGAGACATGTGCAAAATAGAAGCATATGTATAGGTTATCTGAGATACGAGAGAAATAGAAGCACATAGGAGGTGATAGATGTAGTGGAAACATGGAACTACATATTGATGAGACCAGACACAAACATAGAGAATTTAGGCATGTTCAGAGGCAAGACTACAAGAGGTGCAGTGGAGAAGGTGAAGAACCAGGTGATAGGGTAGTTGATGATTCTGGATAGGATTAGAGAAGCTACCTATGGTGTCGAAGAGGAAGACAACCATGCAAGTAGTGATTGATGAGTAGTGATTGGGAGGGATGAAAGCTGGTGCCAACACATTCTAAGAAGTGGAAAATGCATAGGAGGAAGAAGGGAAACTGAAGCTTGGCATCAATCTTGGGAAGAAGAAGGCAACTGCCGGATCCGGACCCTCAAACATGGAGCCTATCATGGTTTGGGCTCTGAGTGGTTTGAATGTTGGATACCAGTGCATCATCAGGGATTTATGGGAGATCGAGGACTACCAAGGCGGTGATCGCGGGGAAGGGCTAACATCAAAGGTAACCGAAGGGCAATAGATAAGGGGAGGTTAAGCTGGCTTCCACTTTTGCTTCCTAGGGTTCAGTGATGGCTTCTTCCTCCCTTGTCACCTAGGAGTGTGAGACTCTAGATGTTGAAGGATCTTCAAGATTGCAAATGCACATATAGTTGTGAAATCGTGTCCACCTTAGACACAGACACTTGTATTATGTTACCACAGTATGCTCAAAAACCTGTATTACTTTACTATACCACACTATGTTGTGGGACAAAGGGATTCTTGCAAGTGTAAGCTATCTAGTCGAAAAGGGTTCTTTCTTCCCTATAATCTATAATAGACACTAGTTGATTCTATCCTGTTGTAACTTCTTCCATGATAATATAAGCTCTTATGGTTGGTTCAATTCTTATCTACAAAGTCCATTTGGATCAAATCCATGGTCTTGTACAAACCCATCTATAAGGTTTTCTTACTGTTAAAGTTTGTGGAAACAACAACCCATGACAAATAGGATCTGGGCAGTTTGGTGCCATGGTAGAGGCACTGCCTCCTTGGTCTATTCTAATACAATTGGCTCTACTACAGAGCAAGCTTTACAAGTTCTAGAACGTCCAATGGGACCAAGGATTGGTAGTTTTCTTGTTTCTTGGGCCCACATTGTCTATGACTAGAACTCGTTCATGACCTACATCACTTAGTCTGGAGTGAAGTGTTACCATTTAGGAGAGGTTCAAAGGCAATCAATGAAATATAGACAATCCAAAAATGGCACAGGGTGATCTTACATCACTTCTTTTGAGAATCAACATTAATTTTGCTATTTTCAAGGGAGCCTCGATAGAGGACCTGGATGATCATGTCATGCAATTTCTAGTGTTATGTAAGAGTAGAGGACTGAAGGGGCATACTGATGCCTTCATGGCTCTAATCCTCGCAGCGTTAGATGGGCTAGCTGATAAATGGTTCAGCCAATTTGGGGACAATTACTTTACAACCTGGCATGAGATGAAGACCAAATTTTCTTCCACATTCAGACCAAGGAACTCTATCGAGAAAATATTAGATGAGCTCGAGAATTTGAGTCTAAGGAGAGATGACCCATTCTTGGAACTAATGAATAGAACAAAGGTGTTAGTTACAAAGGTACCAATGGCTCCAGGTTATTCAAGAAGTGGCTAGAAAAGGCAATTCCGATGAGCACTTGATACAAGCTCTACAACTTGCTGATGCTAAATGCTTCAATAGAAGATTTTGTAGCCATGGCCACAAGGATAGAGCAAGCTCAAGATCACTTCAATGACACTTCATGATGCCTAGAGTGGTGGGCTGACATCCTGGAACATCAATGATTTGCAACCATGGAAGAAGGTACAATAGCAAAGTTAAGAAAAGAAATGGAGGAATTGAGGGAGTGAGAGACAAGGGCAAGCCTCTCGTGTACCATTTTCCACCAACAAGGGCACTCACAAATAGAGTGTCCGAACAAGCTAGTTTACCAGTTTTGTGGAAAATGGGGGCATGAAGCCCCTAATTGTTATTACTTGAAAGGAATGGTGGAACCCCAAACACTTGCATTCTGGGAGCAACCAACAAGACAAGTGCCACTCATAGTTTCGATGATGCAATCGATGGCAGCTCCAAGATTGGTTCCTAGTAGTAGTTCCGTGGTTCCTACTTTTTATGATACTCTTGCTAATATAGGTATGCAAAAAAATATGAATGATCAGGCCTCGATATTCAAGAATAGGCATTGAAGGCCCATAGTTTGTTTCAAATGCAAAGAATTGAAGGCCCATAGTTTGTTTCAGATGCGAAGAATTGAAGTCCATAGTTTGTTTCAAATGCCCACTACACTAGGGATTGTTTGAAGCAGAAAACTACAAGCCAAAATCCAATGAATAATGATTTCCATATTTCGGTATAACCACCACCAACGAGAGGCATACTATGATGGTCACCAATTATGCACGTGGTGCAAATATGAGAGATTTCCCCACCTCGGATCCAAACTAAGACTCGGATGGTAGAAGAAAGGGTTGAGGTAATGAAGGATTAGGAGATTTGGTTGTGGCATGTAAGTAATATGGGCCATGTACCAAGTGTTGAGAAAACAATCTCCACTCGATGGCAGAGGAAGGACGAGGCAAAAGAAATAGAGAAGAATCAGGATGTTGGCAAGATGGAGGATACAATAATCAAAGGAAAAACAACCCTAGTTTTGATAGAAGAGAAACTGATGAGAAGAATGGAAAGGGTACTGCAAAGACCAGACACTTCGATGATGAGTCCAACTGCAAAATTACGAAAAGGCCAAGAGAAGGAACAAATGAAGGAAAGAATGATAGAAGATGCATAATACACATCCTAGCAAAACTCAAAGGTAAGGTGTCAAAACTCACCATAAGCGCTATGATAATAGCTCTATCAATGAATATGATCCTAAGGAACACGTACCATCAATTCATCCTATACGAATTACTATGTATGGATGCATGACTGAGTGAGATGATAAGCATCGTAGCTTCACTGGAAGCACCAATCTCCATGGCCCCATTGACTAACTATCATATCCACATGTAGAAGTGAACATAGTTAGTCAAGACATTCAAGGAGTTATCGTATATGGTAGGTCTATTAAGGTCAAGCCAATTAGAATAGTTGAAAGAGTAGCAGTGATGGTGCAAGGGTCTAAATTTATCTTGGATTTTGTTATGCTTTGATTCTTGCTTATGATAGGAGGCCTTCCATTATTATTAGGACCACCTAGACTCAAACAGGTGAAAGTCATCCAAGATTGGGGACATAATTACATGTGGATACAGGATCAGGAGAAGTTGAAGCGATTGCAAATGGAAGCTGGCCTCAGATTACGCACAAAAAGATGTTGCCACCTCAATAAAAGGAATAGATGACCCTGATATCAGTTATCCAAAACAAGGTACCCTAGTCAAATGAAAGAACATGTATGCAAAAACCCACCGCTGCTATACTATCTCATGCAACAAAATCACTCAAAGGAAAATCAATGGGTCAGGCATAGTGAGGTGTAACATCATAGTACAACAATGGAAGTCCCAAAGGAGGAGCCTGTTGCGAGTGGAATGCAAGATAAGGAAACAAAGGGGAGAATGGATACAATGGTTATGATCAGAGAAGATCCCTCCGAAGCTTGGCCAAGGCCAAGGCAGAGAAGGAAAGCAGCATGATGGAATGAACGATTGATAAAGTAGAGTAGGAAAGGTCAAATTCAGGCACTTAACAAAGTTGGGATCAATCATGCATGATAGAAACCCTCAAATAGGGGTACCCAATCCCATAGAGCATACATTAGGAGAGAGGAATCTGAATCTATTCACAAAAGGGATATGGAAAGAACTTACTAGTCTCCAAGCACTTTTAGGCATGGAGAAGTTCACAACTTTACTCAGATGGGGATGTGAGAAGATAGTAGCTTGCATAGGCACTCTGAAGGATGAGCATTTACCATTGGTAGATATATCTAGGCTCAAATCATATCACACCTAAAAAAAGAGGAAAACACAATTGTACATATTTTAGTTTCGGATAAGAAGTAGAATCCAAAAATAAACCATAGATCTCCCTCTTTTGATCCTAGGTTCTAAATTAGAACTTCTTTTGAGCCCATCTTTTTTAAATGAATTTTTTTTTGTCCACTTTGGGACGGAGAGAACTTTGGAAGTGGTGTATATCCGGTGGGATCTCTTAGGTATCGATTTGTCGCAAGGGTCTTTGATTCCAAAAATGTTCAGACAGATTCTAGAGTTTATGTTGCTACCAGGTATTCAATCATCTGATTGGATTGAAGTGATTGATGGTATCTACTTCCTTGAATTGGGCCTAAGGACTTTGGAAGCAAAGCACCAGCTAGTCTGGACCAGTGTCTGCCCAAATACCATTATGTGCCCGTGAATATTTTGATGAAGCATAAGTATTTTTTGTTGGGGATGTAAGGGTCATGTGACCTTACCCCTATATTCATATACATACATCATATATAGAGTATTGCCTCAAGAGAGATCATTATGTGGGTTTTGAGGCTCCCACACATGTCTTGCGTCTCTCTCTTCTCTCTCACTCCATCTCCTCCTTGCTCCTCTTGTTCTGCACACCAAAGCCCTTCATTGGTATCAGAGCTTGTTGAAGGCTCGTGTACAAGAAGCTTCAATGGAAGCTTAGGTCACAAGAGGTGAAAGTGGAGGTGGGCACCTTTCAACAGCTATTCAGTATTTCAGCCATAATTCGAGCTACAGAGCTTGGATTGATGCATTTTGAAGTTTTATGTGTAGCTGACATAGAGAGCTACAACTTCAGAGAAGAGTGCAGAACCTAGTTCGGAGTGCTACAGTGCCGAAAATTTGAAAAATGCAGATTAATGTAGAAGACGAATCTACAATCACTTGGACAACAGGTTAGTGTTTTCGCTATAATTTTACTTTACAAATCAGAATGAGACGATTCAACTTGATATGTGTAGCTTGCAATAGCCTATACAACTTTGTAGAAGAACGCAGACCCAAATTCTGAGTGCAACATTACTGAAATTGCCAAATACAGAGCATCAGTGTTGCAGGTGAAGGTGAAATTGATAGCTGATGCTTGTTTTGTGGATATCTTGAGCTACACACCTCCAATTGAGGTGTTTTTTATCTCGTTACATAGCCAAGAATGAGATCTTGAGTTGAAGACCAAAATTTCAGATTTAGAGGTTATCACCTCTGAAACAATAAAACACAGAGGAGTATATTTTCACCATAAGAATCCTAATTGCTCTTGGAGGTTGAATTTGCTTTGGAACTTCTTTGAAAGAGACTTTTTGGTGTGCAAGCTCTTATTCTTAGAGTTTGAAGGCATTATCCATGTATGATCCCTATAGTAGCTCCTCCATATGAGAGTAGAGCATGATCTTGTCACGTGTTTTGTAAGATGACATTGTGGTATACTCTTTTTTGAGGTTTATGTCATCATGAGTTTGATCATGGATGTATAGTGGCATTGTGGTCTATATCTTTCTTATGCCACTTGGTTATGGATTTAGTTACTGGTTGCACAGAATTCTATGAGAGTTGATTGTGGATCTTGGTTGGTACTTGTATCTTTGTTTTCTTTGCAGGTACATGATCCAGATTGGAGCCTCAGTTACACATTCATTTGTCACCATTATTAGCATTTGGTCATTGATTGATATGTATTTGCCAGTATGATTCTTGGCGTATGTGGATGGTGATTCCCACATGGTTTATTTGGTTCAGATTCCATTTTACAGAGAAGATGTTGTCGAAATTTTGACAGCTTTTATGTTAGAAGAGAGCTCTAGTGGATCTTGAAGCTTGTGTGATAGCTTTGAATCATTGATTATCTCCATTCACTTGGACTTGGTCACATATTGTTCGTGGAGTTGAACCATCTTGCAAGGTTTATTCTTGAGTGGGAGGTGGATCGCCATTGTATTGGCATAAATTCCCATCAGTTTGTGGGCATATGTATTTGCCATTATCCTTGATTGGAATGGTGATAGGACAAATTACTCATTGTTCTTTTGATACGGTTATCTTGTTCGATTGCTTAGTTTACAGGGGATCCTCTCTTGAATTTTTTCCAGGATTCTTTCATATCTACGTGAGTTATGCATATGGATATGCAGGTGTGATCCTATTGAGGATAGAGTATTATTTCTAGTCTCTTGTTACATTGCTAGTCTCTTTGATTGCCAACATGGTGTCTTCTTGATTTGATGGCACTGACTTTCCAAGATGGAAAGCTCAGATATGGCATGCAGGGTTACACATATATGTGCATAGAGATGCACAAAGGCCTCCTGACATGCCCGACCACGTATGGATGGATATGGATGCATTGGCTAGCTCCACTATCCAATTACAACTTGTGGATTCTATATATGAGTCTGTTATGTATGAGGAGACGAGTAGTGCATTATGGCAGAGACTACATGAATTCCTTGGTGAGCATCATTTTCAGTTGCAGTTGGGACAACCTATGCTTGTCAGAGGTGCTAGGATTGGGCACAGGTATCCACTACAGGTACTTCATATGAGAGACAATCTTGTCTGAGTGGGAGTTCAGCCTTATGTGCAATGTGAGACTCATCATGTCTCATGATGTTGTGCAGTTAGCTCATGTGGAACATGATGATACACTTGGTGTGGTAGAGCAGGATAGCTCTTATGATACACAATGTATGCTAGAGCATACTAGCTCTCACGATGCACAGCTAGACACATCCTTGGTTGAGAGGATGACTGATTTAGATGTTAATGAGTCAGCGATCATGCAATCATTCTTGGATTCGCTCATGCCAGATGTTGACACAGATATATCAGGACATGTTGGTCTTGATGATGGTGCTTTGGATGCCTTGGACACAGGCATGGGTGACATACTTAGGTTAGCAAGGATAGCACATGTTTTGTTAACATTCGGGAGTATGATGTACGAGTTATTATGCTCGAGACCATATATTGCAGTTGCTATTGCAGCAATTTGCACTTGGAGTTGTCTGTCGTTCGATGATTGGCACATGCATAGAGCAAGTGGGAGCTTTGTAGGAACTGAGACATTCAAACCCACGAAACGCAAAGCCGAAAGCAAGGGACACCAAGAAGATTGCCAAGAACACGTTTATATTAGATTCGCAACTCGTGTTTACAAGAAGGCAATGAGAGTTTGGTATGAGGAGTACTAGTACCCCTCATAGTTGCACACAATTTGGCGCCACAGGGAATACCCTCCAAGCACTGAAAAGGGCTGGATAGAAATACAGGCTGTGACAGGAACTTCATCAATTCTTGCATCAGTTCTTGCATCAGTTAGATATGGGCTTGACTCTTATCGATATGAGTCTAGAGCAGTTTGAGGTGCATGGATACATCTTGTTCGAGGAAGTTGGTGTAGGCTGATCTGGTATGGGTAGAGATCCGGACTCTTCTTGTACATTATTGTATAGTCCCACATCATTCTTTGTATGTGTTACCACTTACGGTCACATTGACCCTTAAGTGGGAGATTGTTGGGGATGTAAGGGTCATGTGACCTTGCCCCTATATTCATATACATACATCATATATAGAGTATTGCCTCAAGAGAGATCACTATGTGGGTTTCGAGGCTCCCACGCATGTTCGCGCATCTCTCTTCTCTTCTCTCTCACTCCATCTCCTCCTTGCTCCTCTTGTTCTGCACACCAAAGCCCTTCATTTTTTGTGCAAGCATTAACTCCAATGGACAGTTACACTGCCAACCTAAGGTATCCATCTATAAGGCCCTTCTTGGGGTGCAAATCCAAGATCTCAATATAATGCCCCCATGTGAATGGGCGGATTGAGCTTTCCATAGCTATCATGATATAACAAGGTGGAGCAAAGAAAAATCTAGAGCACTAGGATAAGCAGGTGAACCCCAGTATATAAGGGACCGTTTATAGGCAAATTGCGAGTTAGGAAATCAAAAGTTAGGAAATTGGAAGTATGAAAATCAGGGTTTAGGAATGGATAGAAGGAATAGGCATATATGTACATATTGTTGAGGGACCAAAGGAAAGGAGGAACAAGGAAATAAGGGAGGGTTGATGCAAAAATCTAAGATAGGTAGACACACCTAGACAAAGAGATACCTAGAGATAGACAAGAGCCATAGAGTAATAGAACAGAATGTTATACACTATGAGAGATAGAGCACTATAGGCTTAGCAAGATAGCATCCCACATGAAGTACATCGAGACATATGCAAAGCAGAAGCGTGTAGGTATAAGTTATCTGAGATACATGAGAAATAGAAGCACATAGGAGGTGACAAATGCAGTGGAAATGCAAAGCTGCAGATTGATAAGAGCATATGTGAAGGTGGACAATGTAGGCATGTTCAAAGGCAAGGCTACGAGAGTCACAGTGGAGAAGGTGAAGAACTAGGCGATAGGATAGTTGATGATCCATGATAAGATTAGAGGAGCTGCCTACAGTGTCGAAGAGGAAGACAATCGTGCCAACATTGATTGATGAGTGCTGGCCACGAGGGATGAAAGTTGGCACCATCACATTCCAAGAAGTGGAGAATGCTCATGAGAAAGAATGGCAATTGAAGCTCGATGTCAACGTTGGGAAGAAGAAGGAAGCTGCTGGATCCGAAACCTCAAACGTAGAGGCTATGATGGTGAAGTATTTCGATGGCGATGCACCATAGTGCGCTCTCCTTCTCGCAAGCTTCACAACGATATGCTCGGAGTAAAAAATCGAGCTCCTAAGGCCGCACACAGTACTCCGCATAGAGGCTGCAGAATATGCAGAAAACACAGTACACAGGGAGCACGAAGATAGACTTCTTAGGTCTTACAAATGCGATCGAACTTACAGTCTATGACTAACCAGGCCACTATATGTTTTATTAAAGAACATATACGAAGAAGTGTCCAGTGGTCATTTGGCCTTTCACATGGACACTAACGGTAACAATCTCCCACTAAAGGCCAACATGGCCTTCCTTTTCCTCATCTGTTTTGGGGCAATCATCCTTGCTCAATTTCACATATGTGGGTAAACGTGTACTCGTGATAGGGTAAAAGCCTTGTGAGAGGTTTGCATGATGCAACATAGAGACTACTCTATCTTGAATAGTTCTATTCATCATCTCAGCTACACCATTCTAGACTGGATTATGAGGAGTTGTAAACTCTCTACGAGTCCCTCTAGACTGACAGAAAAGGCTGAATTCATGTGAGGTATACTCACCCCCATTATCTGAACATAAAGCCTTAAGCTTAGTTCCTTTTTTAGTCTCAACTAAAGCAAGCCATTTTCTAAAAGTGGGAAATACCTCGTCCTTCGATTTGATAGGATATACCCAAACTTTTCTAGTAGCATCATCTATGAAAGTGAAAAAGTAAAAAGAACCACCTAAGGACCTAGTGGGCATAGGAGCACACACATCTGTATGAACCAGATCTAAAGGTTGAATTAAAGATTCAATGTGTGTTCTATGCACATTTCTGGTTTGCTTTCCATATTGACAATGCTCACAAAATGAAAAATCAAAGAAAGATAACACAGGTAAGTAGTAGAACAAGAAAGATTTTCCATTCCACTACGTGATAGATGGCCCAAAGACAATGCCAAATACAAGCCATATGCTGTTCAGTAAGAGCTAACAAGTGCTCTTTCCGTGATACAAATAAAGGATAAAGTGAGCCAACTTTGCTTCCTTTTGAAATAACCATATTGCCCTTTGATATGCAAAAGGATTGAGCATAGAACACCACCTTGTAACCAAGGTCATCAAGTTGACCAACTGACATCAAACTGCATGATAACTGAGGTACATGGCGTACATTATGCATAGTAAATTTTGAACCATCAATGAATTGCAGAACCACATCTCCAAATCCCACAACATCATATAAAATAGCATTAATTTCTTCAATCTTCACAGTCGAAGTAGATGGTGCAGGTAATTGTTTAACATGCCCATCAACATTCTGTCCTTTACCTTTAGCATTCTTTAATGCATAACAATCTTTCTTCATGTGTCCTTTCTTATGACAATAATGGCATTCGATATCCCTCTTCCTTGATTTACTTCTTCTCTTATTCCGTTGACCATTCTTTTCCTTGTTCTTGCTCCTGCCACGTTGTTGATTCTTTCCTTGGTAAGAATCACAAACATTATATGCATCTC
The DNA here is from genome assembly GCA_020310875.1 of Ceratopteris richardii. Taxonomy (NCBI): domain Eukaryota; kingdom Viridiplantae; phylum Streptophyta; class Polypodiopsida; order Polypodiales; family Pteridaceae; genus Ceratopteris; species Ceratopteris richardii. The sequence goes on along the minus strand of CM035439.1, from coordinate 117,760,248 downwards.
CACTCTGAGTGCCAACCATAGATTTTCTGCGAATCTCCTCACTCAAGAGTGCTCCACATATGTCATCATAGACGAGTTTACCACCAGGTGCACTATTGCTAATAGCTGTGCAAAACGTATCCCATGATGATGGCAAGGTGCATAACAACAATATTGCTTTCATTTCATTATCCATATCTATTTTCTAAGCCTGTAATTGAGAGAATATAGCATCAAACTCATTTAGATGAGCAGCAACACTATCTGTGTCCTTCATACAAAGGTCATATAATTTTCTCATCAGATAGACTTTATTTGATGCCGTATCTTTTTCATATGTATTGCATAACTTCTTCCAAAGCTCCTCTGCACTTTCACAGTCTAATACTGTAAAGTAAACATTATCTACCGGGTGCAAGCGAATGGTATGATAATGGAGCTAGAAGAGTCCGAACACCAACGAATAAGTGTATCAAGGAGTAAATCGACCACTGTATAGTTGACAAAACTAGAAATCTGGTAAAATATTTCCAAAGTATCCTCTGCAAAATGAGCGTATGACCAATGTCAAAATATCATAAAACTGTGAGTACTGACATGTTTTCTTGCATAGTGAATCAGTGACTCCACTGCATATAATCAGTTACCCAATAGAAGCCAATTGGGCTTATCGAGCACCTATGAACAACTATCATACATCTCCTATGGCGAGGCTAGGTAAGTCTTCCACCCGCATCACCAAAGAGACCCCAACATCTGGGTGTCTCCCAGTTAAGAAAACCTCACCACGACCCTCTTTATCAAACGTAAGAGGCTTTATGCAAAGAACGTAACTGCTATATCAATGACCACATGGACGTACATAAGCGGTATCCACAGAAGCATACATAGTGTGTACGTGCTCAATATATGCAGTAAAATGACACTAAAGGCTGAATACACATCCCAAAAACTAGCCACTAACACTTGAAAATGTCTATCAACTCTGATATTTTAGGCTCAAAAACCTGCATAAATTTGCAGCAATTGCTCCCACCAAAACTGAAACCTTTCAAGAAACCTGTAGTTTTACGAGTGTGGCTGAAAACACAGCATCAAAGGTTGATATTTATTGTCGAAGAAGTACAAAGAACACTATTCTTGATGTTCTTGGACCTGTGTGAAGAGAACTATGTGCGGAAGTACTCCAAAATGGTTCCAAAAGACACCCAAAAATGCTTCAAAAATAGGCTTTGAAAGCAAAGAATAAAGCTTTGAGGGACCAAAACATGTTCAAGGTAAAGTCAACCTTAGTTTTTCCCCTTCTTCAAACACCACAAGAGTGTAGCTTAGTGTCAAGAGATTGCCACGGTTAAGCGAGCTCCGAGGGGAACAATACTGGGATGGGTGACCTCCCGGGAAGTACCGGGAACCTCTATATTCCTTGACCGTTGAGGTTCTCCCTCACCCACAACCAACGGTGACTTCAGTGACTCGGATGACAAGGTATGCCAAGGTCTATAGTCACCGCCTTAGTTGCCGCCTTAGTCGTAAGCCTTGGAGAAAGCCTGGGGGGGGTGCTCGCTTTGCTCGCACAAAGGAACAAAGCTTTTGCCTCGAACTGCTCTGATACAAGTGAAGTATTTCGATGGAAATGCACCACAGTGCGCTCTCCTTCTTGAGAGCTTCACGATGATATGCTCATAGTAGAAAATCGAGCTCCTAAGGCCGCACACAATAGTCTGCACAGAGGCTGTAGAATACGTAGAAAACACAGTACACAAGGAGCACGAAGATAGACTTCTTAGGTCTTACAAATGCGGCCGAACTTACAGTCTGTGACTGACCAGACCACTATATGTTTTATTAAAGAACATATACGAAGAAGTGTCAAGTGGCCATTTGGCCTTTCACATGGACACTAACGGTAACAGATGGTTTGGGCTCTGAGTGGCCTAAGTATCGGATACCAGTGTCTCGTCAAGGAACCGCAAGAGGTGGGGGACTGGTGAGGTGATGATCTTGTAGAAGTCAGCTTCAAAGGAAATCGATGGGCGACAAAAGAGGGGAGGTTCAGCTTGCTTCCACTTTTGCTTTCAAGGATGCAACAATGGCTTTCTCCCTTCTAGCCCATGACTATGAGACTCCAGATGTTGAAGGATCTCTAGGACTAGAAAGGCAAGTATAGCTGTGGCATCCCATCCATCTTAGACATAGACAGGATTGGCATTAGTTGTTTTACCTTGTTTGGAACTACTTCTAGGTTGAATAGATATGCATCAAGAAGATCATCTAACACACCTTGCGGGGATTCTCCTGAAGTAAGGTGTGAAAAGTGATCCACCTTGAGGTGGGTCTTACCTTTCCTAACAACTACCTCGAAACCATATTCTATTAGTAAGAGAAAACATCTTATTGATCTTCTAATATTGCATGATTTGTTCACCAAGTAAAGCAAAGCTTGATGGTGCATAAAGAATATGAACTTATTGGCCACTAAATAGTGTCAAAATTTCTTTACTGCATAGACCATGCCTAATCCTTCACATTTAGTTGTGGCGTAATTTCTCTCTATTGCATTTAGTTGTCTACTCCTATATGGTATGGGTAGACCTATGTTTCCCTCATTTGCAGATTGTGCTAGCATACATCCAATAGCAAAATTGGAGGCATCAACATGGACATGGAATGGTTTAATCTAGACAAGCATTTTCAGAATTGGGGCTAAGCACAAACATCGTTTTAATTCTACGAATGACTTTTCACACTCATCATTCCATTCAAAATGCGTGAGAAGGTTGTACAAGGGTTTGGTTATGATTGCATACATGTGGATGAATCGTTGATAATATCCACAATGTCCCATGAATGCTTGTAATTCCTTCACCCTCTTAGGTCTTGGTGACTATGGATTTCACTTTATCCTCTTCTATTGATATTCCATTCTTTGATATGATGTGATCTAAGATTTTCCATTGAGAAAGCATGAATACACACTTTTCTAGGTCTAAGCACACCTGGTATTTTTTTTCATTTATCGAATATTTGTCTGAGTTTTGGGATGGGATTCTACTTTATGTGGGAATGTGCACACATGTCATCCACAGAGACCTCCATATTCTTGCACAAGAACTCTTTAGATACATGACACATAGGTGCAATGATGAGCACAAATGGCATCACAAAAAATGCAAAGATACACCATTCATTGGTAAAATCCATCTTATGTTGGTCATTTGGGGAAATGGCTACTTGTTTGCATCCAAAACCTCAATCGAGGAAGCTATAAAATTCCTTGCTTGCTACACACTCTAGTAGATGTTTGGAGATAGGAAGCAGATAACTATCTCTTCAGGTGGAAACTTTAACTTTCTTGAACTTAATATACACACATAGTTTTCCATTCTTCTTAAGGACCACCACAATGGGGGATATCCATTTGGTAGTTTCAATTTCATAAATAAATCCCGCTTCTAACAAGTTGTCGATTTCTCCTTATCTTTGCTGCATGTATCATGTATGCTTTCTATTTCATGGGCTTGGCTTTTAAATTCATGGGGATTCTATGTGAACAAATGTCCAAATCTTCTCCTTTAAAATCCTTATACGTCTATGAATACATCTCAGTATTCTCATAAAAGGTTTGTTAACTCTTTCTCTTCCTCCATACTTAGGTCGTTTCTTATGTGCGTGCTTCTTTCTTCATTGTCTTCAATTGTTACTATAATTTCTTTCCTCATTTCCTTATTGTCATAAGCTTCCCCCTTGAGATCCTCTCGTTTTGGCATCCTTACCATAGTTTTTGCATCCTCAATCTCATATTTCTTAAAGTTACTCGGCACTTTGAATAAGGATTCCTCTTCTTCTTGTACATGGGTTTTTCTTATGTTTCTTTTTCTTGTTTTCATCTAAGCTTGAGTTGCTAGAAATACGTCATTCTTACCCTTGCTTCATTTGTGAGCCTTCGCATCGACTAAGTACAAGTACTCTTCCTTTCGAATAATAGAAAGGGCCCATTATGATGGATTCTGAATCTTCATTTTTCTCTTCACAAGTGACCTCTCAAAGTCACATTCTTCCTACATTTAATTGCATATGAATAGATATTATTTCATAGCTTTTGAAATTGGTTTTCTACATGTTTCCACATCTCACGCTTTACTCGTAAGAGCTGTTCTAAAGTGAGATGGCACTACACTTTAGTGTTTCTCATGGCGTCTATGTTTCTATGTATAATTGAATCTTCATTCCTTATCATAGTGGCCCACATTTGAAAGGACTTGGATTCCCATGGACCCGTGAATTGGAGCAATTATTGTAAGAAATAGATTCAAAGTGCAATATTTCAGCTGATTGAATGTCTTCTTCATCTCCATATATAGAGCGAATATCTCAACGAAATTGATCTTGTAGATCATATATCTCTTGAATGGATTGGGGACTCATTTGTTTTGTACCCCACTTATCTTCTTGAATATCTTTCAAGAATTCCTATGAATACTTGGTAATGGAAGGAGGAATTCCACAGTCTGTTCAGTTAGGAGCATAAGAATTTCTTGGCAGGAATTCTTCTTTCTCACTTCCAATGGAATGAGCCTTTTAAGGTGCCAAGTCCTCAGGATTGGATGCCATTTGCTTTAATCACTCTAATAGTCCTTCGACGTGCAACTAGTGTTTTTCTAGGCTACTCTAGTTGAAGAGTTGCCTAGCCTCAAACATAGCTTTGGCTCGTTCTACCATTTTGATGCATAGTTTCATTCTCTCTACTTCTAGATCCTCTCTATGATAGATTTTGTCTAATGCAGTGGTGTTTGGTCCTTCTCCAAGTCATGCGTGATATGCCTTGGAACTTCATGATATACCCCAAAGTTTCCATAAGGATATGCATTTATATACCCCAATGTGTCCATAAGGATGTGGTTCCAATTGCAACACCTACTCCTGAGTCTAGGATTGCCTTGGTAGCCTACCCCTGATAAGTGATAGGAAGATGAGTGTTTCCTTCCTCACCTTCACTCATATCTTCTATCTTGTCTATTGGGATCTCACAGATTTTTCCATTGGATTCTACCTTTGAATGAGAACTAGTAAGCTTTGGAACTTGGTTTGCTACATGTTTCTGCATCTTAGGATTGAATCTCCATTCCTTACTAGTATCATAGGGGCCCACGTTTGAAAGGATTTGGATTCGGATGGACTTGTGAACTGCAACTATTCTTAAAAGAATTAGATTCAAGTGTAATCTTTCACCTGATTGAATTTCTTCTTGATCTCCATATATAGAGAAAATATCTCGAGGGAATTGATCTTATAGATCATATATCTCTTGAATGGATGGGGAACTCATTTGTTTTGTACCCCACTTCTCTTTTTGGATATCTCTCAAGAATTCCTAGGAATACTTGGTAATGGAAGGAGGAATTCTACAGTCTGTTGAGATAGGAATATAAGAATTTCTTGGCACGAATTCTTCTTTTTCACTTCCAATGGAATGAGCGTTTTAAGGTGCTAAGTCCTCAAGATTGGACGCCATTTGTTCTCATCATTCTAACAGTCCTTGGAAGTGCAACTCGGGTTTGACTAGGCTACTTTGGTTGAAGAGTTGCCTAGCCTCATACATAGCTTGGGCTAGTTCTATCATTTTCATGCATAGTTTTGTTCTCTCTACTTCTAGATCCTCTCTAGGATAGCTCTTATCTAATCCGGCTGTGTTGGGTCCTCTAGGTCATGCCTAATATGCCTTGAACATCATGTCTAAGTCTTTTGGGATGGGATCTACGAGTATTGAACCAGACTAAGGTATGGGTGGAGTCTTTGTTGGGACATGAGATGCCAATTCTACAATCCTTCCCTTGGTTTTTTTGAGGCTACCTTCTAATTCTACTAGTTTCTTGGACCATTTTCTCTTCACTCTTTCTCTAGAATCTTTCCATATTTTGGTTTTCCTTTTACTAGGATCTCTGTTACTAGACTCTAAATCATTCTCTTGATCTCCTTGATTGGATTGCTACAAAGCTTATGCTCTAGTAATTGCATGGATGGGAAATAACTTGGGTGGGGTTCCATTTGATTTCTACACTATACCTATCATGTTAATCAGGGTAAATTTTGAAACATTAGTGGGGCTCTTAGAGCACTCATGGATAATATGTTCCTTACCACACTCAGAACAAAATCCTTGAATTGTGAGATATTTCAGTTGTCTTGCAAGCAGATGATGGGGACATTCATGTATGAAATGATCTCCTTGGCATCTATAACAAGGTCCTCTAGGATCTTGTGCCTGCATTTGCCTCATCTAGGGTCTCAGGTTCGGATTGGCATATATGTCATTAGCATAATCAACTTCCCAACTATAAGCATGTGGTGGGGTCTCATTCTGATAAGCCTCAGCATGTTGTGGAGACTCTATTTAGTATGTAGGGACATTCTCACCATGTGAAAAGAGTCAAAACTATTCGTGTTTGGATCATTCTCTGTGATCAATGGAGAAACTAGTACCAAATCCCTATCTTGGTTTTCTTCTACTGCTACATGCTTGACTAATACTATGTTGGGTTGGAGGTGGTAGTTGCTGACCTAGCACAAGTTGTAGTATAGGTTGTGCTTGATAAGGCTATTGTATTGATGTCAATTCTTGAAATAGGGTTGAGATTGGTACTATCTTTGATATCTATATGGATGCTGATAGTTTTGTTTGATTGTTTGCTTGTTATAAAGACAATCTTGTGCCACATGGTTAGTGTGGTTCCTCTCTATTGTACAATAGTACGAGCCTACAACTAAGGAATTCTAGGTTTGTGAGGGGCATGTACTTGCCATGTGATCACCTCCATAAGTATAGAAATGCTTGATTGTGGTTGCCTTCTAGTTCTACCTATTCTAACAGTTTCCTCCTAGCTTCTATGCAAATAACTTAACTAGTTCCTCAAGTGATGATGAGGATTTTGATGTGATGTTAGCCAAGCATATGGAATGTTTATAGAATTTCTACAATTCTTATTCCCCTCCTATGTCTATGCACAGGGTTTGGATGTGATGTTAGCTGAGCATATGGAACCTTTGTAGAGTTTTCACAATTATCTTCTATGCCTATGCACATTCTCACACACTAATCTAGAGTGTGTGGCTATTTTAGGTACACATGATCATATTTTTTTGCTCAAGAGACCATCCAAAAAAAGGGACATTGCTTGGCTTGTGTAGGCAGCTCGAGGACTTGACATCTCTCTATGTATTGCTTGAATCTTTGTCCTGCTTGCCTTATTGTTTCTTGGGGTTTGCTAAAAACTATGGATCAAAGATGAAGTGTTGTGTCTGATTCCACTCTTAGAGAACTTAGTGATGAATGCTTCCATCAACTGTGAGATATCTCGGTAGTTGCCTCGATGCAACAGTTGAAAACATGCTATGGTTGTATCTTTCAAGGTCAAATCATATTGAGTGAACAATTCCTCTATTTTTTTTGCTCTCAACACTTGCTTGAATATGACCACATGACATACGGATCTCCTCTTCCACCGAAGTAATTCTTCATGGTTTTGACTACTTGTGAGGGTCTCAACCTTCTTGAGTGTTCTCTTTGTCTAAGCAAAGGGAAATCATTGTCCTCTCTAAGTGACCTCTGCCCTCTAGTTCTTTCTCTCTCTTTTCCTTCCCTAATCTATCTCTTCCTAGCTTGTGTGTAAAACTCACTTTTGGGGCCTCTCTAGTCTTCTCTCTCTAAACTCATGAGGATTTAGCATGTCCTACACTAGCTTCTGGGTATGAAATTCATTCTTTGTGTGGAGGGGAAACTTTTCGGCCTTGCCAAAGATGAGCGTGCTTGCTATCCTCCAAGACTATGTACATTCATTCCGAATCATGGCTCAAATAGGTTGCTTTTCCTAGATTATTGAGGTCCTTTACCTCATACACTAGAAACTCATTGTTAGTGTAGGGCTTGTTCGACTTGAATTTCCTATCAAGGTGACTAGTAACAATGTACATAGTTCTATGCTTGTCTATGTATGACCCATTCTGGAATTTCAAAATGAGATGATCTAACCCATAACGTTGCTCTAGATTCTTCATCTGGACCACTGATCTCCTCAAACCATCTTCACAGATGCAAGCACCTAATTGGTTGGTTCAGATGTATTCTAATTGCATTTTATAGGGTCCTTCTAGTACCTCTAAGTAGGTTGTCTTTGGTACTAGTGGTAGGTATCTCCATGCTATATGGATTGTCTAACTCACTAGTTTCTACGCTCAAATTGGATTAACCGCCACTTGATTGCTTTGACCATGGTCTGATAGTGTGATTGACACTAGCTTCTGAAGATTCCAAGCTTTTTAGATCCACTTTACCAATATGCTTCCTTGATCTCAAGTTCATTAATTTCTCCTTATCCCTAGACTTTATGGGGCTTCTTTTACCTCAATCACTTGTTCATTGATTATCTAATTCTTTTCTTCGTTCTTGTATTGTTACTTTATTGTGTCGTCATCAAGAATACTTTTAAGTATCTCAAATTTCATGTTTTTTTTCACCTTTAAGTTCTTTTCCTTTTTGGTGTTTGAGTATCACAATCATGCTTATCGGTCTTGAACTTGATGCTCTCTAATGTAACTTGAAATTCAGGTTCCTATCATTGCTTCTAATTGTTAACCCTAAGACGACGCACTTAGCCTAAGCTAAAATTGATAAGAGGGGTAAGGTATTTTTCACTTTAGGTTCGAACTCTGTAGTAAGTTCCAATGCTCAAGATGATTACCTGAGCAAGGTCTATAAATCAGGCACTATCATGCTATACCTTGGATGCATTAGAATCCTTGGAGAATGTATCACATCTTGAAAAGCCACCAAAAATCAATAAATTTGACCAAAAAATCACCCAAATTTTTTTTCGAATAGGTGGTCTGTCGTGACAAACCCTATGATTCTTTCCCTGGTAAAAATCATGAACATTATATGCTTATCCAATGGGTGTTATAACCATAGACCTCTTGTAAATATCATCACTCAAAAGTGCACCACATATGTCATTATAGATAAGCTTGCCTCTAGGTGCATTATTACTAATGGCTATATAATATATCCCATGAAGATGACAATGTGCATAACAAGAGAACTCCTTTCGTCTCCTTGTCCATAAGATATAGCTTGCAAATGAGAAAAGAGTGCATCAAACTCATTTAAATGAGCAACAACACTGTTTGTCTCTTTCATGCACAAGTCATATAAGTCTCTCTTAAAATAGACTTTGTTGGAAGCATTCTCTTTCTCATAGGTACTGCAAAGATTCCTCCACACCTCCTCTATTGTACGAGGAAATAAACACTATTTGCAAGGTGTAGAAAAATCCTAGATATGGCAATCTAATCAAGCTCTTCCCAATCATCAGCATATTAGCAAGTTTATCTGTATGAACACCAATTGGCTTCCATTGTCTTCTCTGTATCAAGACATTATGAATTTGATTCTTCCATAGAGAGAAATTGATGCCATCAAACTTGTGAATCTCAAAATCGTCTTTTCCTTGCAAGTTATAGTTCTTCTTAGAGACACTTGCACTAGACCCTAATCCACTTGATGTGCTTGAAACCTCTAATGCCATGGTGATGAATAAGTGACACGAATATTGATTGTAGTAGCGATGATCAACCACCACTAACATTTTGAAAATATGATTATGTGTCAAGTTTTTGGGGAAATTTTGGTAGAATCTCCTTAGAAAAATGAGCAAATGAGCAAAATGATTGATGAGAAAGTTTCAAACTAACAGTTTGAAAACTTGTATGCTTGCACTTAAAAGCAACTAAGGGAAAGATCAGCCTATCTATGGTTGAAAATGAAATATCTAAAAATCAAACAAAGTCTCCTTTGCAAAAAGGAGACTAAGCATCGAAGCACTATCAATGAACTGATCGAAGAGCTATAAAACTACATGATTGTATCACACTCACTACCTATACCAAGTGACCAAAAGAAGCCAACTAAGCTTATCAAGCACCTATAAATCCACTAGCATATATCTCCTATGGTGAGGCTAGGATATGTCTCCCACCTATATCACCGAAGAGACCCCAATATCTGTGTGCCTCCTAGTTCATAAAACCTTACCACAATCCTTTTGAACACGTCAAGGCTATGAAAACCGTAATTAGCATGTTATACCACATGAGTGTACAAAGGAGGTTTCCATGGTGACATGAATGGTGAGAGTGCTCAAACAATATATATGAGCAATGGACAAGATAAAAGAGTTCAAATTATGTCCAAAAGTAGCCTTACATGAGGTTCAATGCACTTTTGTTGCTCTTGCTACAGCTAAGGTATGCCCAAGAAATCTATAAAATCACTAATATGGCTAGAAAAACAGCCCTAGAGTTGAACATTCATTATCAAAAAAGCAGAAAGAACACTTTTTTGAGGTTCTTGGACCTATAAAAAGAGAAATATGCACAAAAGAACTACAAAAAAGCTCCAACAATCACCCAAAAGACTACTTCAAACAAGCTCTGAAGGCCAAAAAGAAAGACTTGAACACCCGGATCATATTCAACGTAATATCAACCTTAGTCTTTGCCCCCTCCCCAATCACCACATGTGTAGCTTAGTGGCAAGAGATTTCTAGTTAAGCGAGCACCGAGGAGAACAATATTAGGATGGGTGACCTCTCAAGAAGTTGAGGTCCTCCCTTGCATGTAGAGAATGGCACCAACGATGACATGGGTGACTTGGGTGACTCGGATGACATGGTACACTAAGGTCTATGCCTCAGCATACCTTGGTATGCCAAGGACTATGCCTTGGGAGTCTCAATACGGTTCATGGTTGATTGTGCCACCATATGTTTTATTAGAACAAATGTATACAAGAACGTCCGACAGCCATTTGGCCTTTCGCATAGAAACTAATAGTAACAATCCATAATAATAATGAAGAGCTTCTCTTTTGATTGAGGATTCTAGATCCTTTCCTCACTACCTCTAAGCTAGCTCTTGTTCTAGCCCAATTAGGAAGATACCTATTAGCATGCATAGACCACATCTATTGACATGCACAAACTACATTCCAAAAGGATTCTTCCTCCTCACCTCGATGCACGTGAAGTGTTTTTCGACATGAGAATGTGGAGCCAAACTCGAAGAGATGTCAATGTTTCATAAGGTACATGCTACCTACATCACAATTCCATCAAGACCATTATCTCATAGTCAATGAAATGGATGGCCTAGGTCTCTAGCATGGGTTATGGCATCAGAGGACTAAAGGTAAGTCGAATAAAGTATAACCATATGGTGGAAGTGACAAGGCAAATACTTGAGGTAAATACTTGGATGCATATTCATAGGATCCTAAGGATTGCAAGCATTGACCCAAGTCCTTGTAGATCTAGTGTTTTTTATTGATGCTTGTTGAGTGGGATTATGGATAGAGCACTAGATTTAAGTGCTCCACAAACCCATTAGTTGTGAATTTGTATGTGTATGGTATTGTTCAAAGTGTTGCCCTAAGAGACCATTAGTGAGGGCTATGCCTTCCATGGCTTGACTATAGCTAGATAATTGAGGAATCCTCCCTGGAAGGGATTAGCACTTGACAACTAATGGTTGATAGATAACCATGGATGACTTTGTACCCCTATATAAATATATATCAATCTCTTCCACAATGTTAGGCTTGCCACGAGAAAGAGAGAGAGAGAGAGAGAGAGAGAGAGAGAGAGAAAGAAAGACGTCTACCAAAAGGCCAAACTTGTCCTATGAGACAAAACCATGTACAAATTGTGGTCATCCCTGTGTAGCAATGAAAAGAAAAATACTCACTACAAAAAAGAACTATGTAGGCTGAAAACAACAAGATGATGATGTACCTAGCAATGGTGGAGTAGCATAGATGAAATAGTGAGAGAGAGAGGGAGGGAGAGTCATCTACCTCATGGTATGATTGGATGTCACACAAATGTTGTGCATTTTTCAGACCAAGAGGTATCCTTGGGGATCTTTATAAAGATTTGAGATTGTTGGATCAGCCCTATGTTTGACCTATGTGATCTTATAGGTTGGCAACATAGGTGCTTGCTACTACATATAGTTTTCATTTGAAAATGTCAGTGCTTGTCAATATATATAGTTTTTGTACCCATGTGTGCCATCGATTGGTTACTTTGTTGTAAATCACTTGTCTGTGATCTAGACACAAGTCAAGGGATCAATGAGTGATAGTTAAGGTGATACGGAGTACCAACCTTCGATGAATAGGTATGAGGGAGCTTTTCCACATGGTGAAGCATTGGCATTAGGAACTATTTGTGTATACCATGTTGCCAAATGAGGGTGAGACCTATACACATGTTTGTGTTTTATGGTGCGGGTATGATGGTATGGAAATCCATGCTCATGAGATGACAACCACCGCAATATCTGCATGCCTCCTAAGCTCAAGGTTGAGCCCGTTTGGCTCTATGATGATAGGTGAGTCCTTTTAGGTTTGCGGATATGGCTTGTGTTTTATCTCATTAGCAGAGGACCTTGGGATAGTGCTCATGAGGCACTAGATAATATCTATGATATTATATCTCAAAGTCATACTCTTGCATTTCTTCCCACCTTGCCTTCCAGCATCAAAGGTCTAGTTGATCACGAAAATACTTTTAAAAAATGATGGTCATTCCATATTATGAAATGAAACCCATACATGTAATGGCACCATATCTTAAGGCATGTATGACTTCTAAGGATTCCTTCTTGAACATCTAGTGTGGCATATCTCATCTACACATAAAAGAGCTTGTAGATTCCAAATGCTATGAGTCACCCTTCTTGATAAAGAGTGACCACAGATATCTTTAATGGCTTCTTTGGCATCCATCTCCACCACAAAAAGCTTGGTCAAATGCATTATCTATAATATCAATGCAAATGTTACTAGTCTCTTTAACGATTGAAAACAATGATCGAGCTCCTCAATCCACATTACACTTACTCATACAAGGGCTCAATTGGACTTGCATAATCTTTGATTAACTTACAAATGAATCCATTGAAAGAAAGGCCTTCACCAAACATATAATATGAATGATGGGAAAGTTCAATAAAGCACGTACTTTCTCTGAGTCAATGTGTATGACATTTGCAAAGATGACATGACCTAGAGAACACAAATCAATCCAAAAAAAGTTACATTTACTCTCTTTTGCATATAGCCTCTCTCATCTCAAGATATAAGAGACAAGTCTATCGTAGGCATTAGGAATGTTCCTATAGAACCCGACTACATAACAAGATATCATCAAGGAATGCAACTACCCGCTTCCTTATCAAAGATGTATGTGCAATTTCATTGTCACATGCACTATGCTTGGATAAACTTGCCAAAAGTAAAGATAAATATAAGTCTAAGGATGAAGGCAACTAGTCAAAATATCATGATGAATAAAAAATAAAATATTTATCTTATAATGAGTGGCATGGCGAGAGGGGGGGGGGGGGGCGAGAGAGAGAGAGAGAGAGAGAGAGAGAGAGAGAGAGAGAGAGAGAGAGAGAGAGAGAGAGAGAGAGCTAAGAGTAAAGGAATGAAAGGAAGAAAAAACAAAGCCTCCCAAAAGGTCAAATTTGGTTTTACTAGTCATTTTGTTTTCTTAGATATTGTTTCTAGCCGCTAGTCAGTTTGTACACAATCACATTGTGAGCTTCATATCTCACTGTATATGCAATCATTTCTTGTGATTAAACGCATGGAAAGATTGTCTTGCATATTTTATTTGCCTCAAATATCTCCTTCAAAGGTTTTGTATTCTATGAGTTATTATCCCAAGAGTGAAGTCCAATTCTCAACATACCTGTGTAGACAGGTAGACTATTTTGGTCCATTGAGTATCCCAACAAAGCTTGATCCAACTTAAGTTATTAATAACTTATTGGAAAGCTCTCTTTGCCTAGTTCGAGTATTTAAATCCAAAGATCCATTTGATCTTTGAGCTAAGAGAGGCAGGCAATCTAGGGTGCAAGTGTTTGCCAAAGTGTTGAACCTACAAGGGCTCACTACACACTTCTTGTTGTGCATATGGAATTTTTTTGCCACCATTCACATGGGAGAAGAATAGGTACGAGAGCTTGATGAACAAGGTTGAATTTAAACCAAAGCAAAATAGGAGCTTCAAATCAAGGGGGGGGTTCACGACATAAAGAGCAAAGGACTATATAACTACTCAAAGTAACTCTCAAAGTTTCTGGCAATTATCAATGGTTAAGTTTGGTCAACAAGTAGAGAAGTTGGATAAGGATAATTATCCCGTGTGGAATTTTTGAATGACCAACTACTTAATGGAAAAAGGTGTGGGGTATCATGACTGGAGATGATGCTCAATCTCGAATCAAAGAATCTACAGCCACTGAAGTCCAAAGGAGGCAAACAAAAGAATGGGATCTTCACATTGAGCTGCTCTTTTTATTCTGGATTCGAGCTTTGCATAGCGTGCAGTAGTCTTCTTCAGTACTGCTTTTGTCGACACTGACCATATACAGAGTACTAACCACAAATAAGCTCCTAAATCTCCAGTCAAAACCTATTCGGTATGCAAATAATTAACTCAAGGCTACATGAATTTTTACTTTTAAACCAAGGTACAAACTTACAAGTACAACGATGTTTGTGGCCTGTCCATGATAAACCAATGCAGCGATGAGTTATACAATATAACCTGTGGTAACATCAGTCATGATTAGTTCTCAAACACTCGCAGCAGAATGATGGACCGGGATTCATATGATCCACAGATATCTTTCTCTTATTTGGGAGTAATGCTGATTTAATATATTTGGCCATTTCAAACATTGTGGCCATTGGCCGTAATTGGTCATGAATCGTTAATGCATGATAGATCAACATTGTCAGTCGTGCTTCCATTCAACAATTTCTTTATGCCCCATTGCTTCTTTGCTTCGAACAGTCTTTCTTGAACATATGGACTCTAAGTTGATCTGATTCCCTACTTGTTTCACTGCATGTGACAGTAGCTAAACCACAATCTTCTGAGGGGCTGTGTATCTATTCATGTTTTGAAAGCAAAAATGTTGATGTACTAGACGTACTTCCACGTGCAGCTCTGGTTATTCTGTAGATGATTCAAACAATTGGCACCAGTGTAGTTTCTCTCCAAACGTTAACTACCAAACAATAAGATCGATCAACCTAATGGGGCCACAAAAGGTTTATCATTTCATGCTAGCTTCTTAACTTGACTGAAACAAACATACAAATCAAAGAATATGCCTATTATTTACCTAAGCGCAAGCTTGAAACAAATAACAATTTTGAACCCAGGTATTTCATATCCAGATTATACCAGCTGGGAAAAACTAGACAAATTTGGCTTTGTACGTAAGGCATCAATATAATTCTAAGAAAAAGTTAACTTCACATCCGGAGGTTAACATATACAGAAAGAACTGTTGTATTTAGTTTAATTAAATAAGAGAGCCCTGCATCTTCCAGGTAAACAGTACACATTAGGCATCCATCCGGACAGTAACTTCTCATGCAGGAGCCACACCCATAAAGCTATAAAATTTCCTTGTTAACATCAGCATGGAAAAACAGAACTTCCACCTACAAAAGCGCTCCCCTTGACTGAAGTTGAAAGCCATGTATCAAGTTACCAAACATCATAGTGGGCCAAGTCCTCCATCCACCCAGGCTATATGAACAGACTTAAGATATGCAGACTACCCCGGTAATGTACATTTGGGGTATAAGATCAGAAAACGAATTGCCACCTGTAGTAAAAATGAGGTAACCAGAGAACTACAGGGACAGCATGGATCAAGCACCCAAACACTTAATTGGTGTTTCATACATGGGAAACTTAGAAGCTCACAAATGTAAGTGGCAGCAAAGGAAACATCGGTTGCAAATAGGGTGTTAATGTTTTGACCAAGACTGACACAACTCCCCAAGTCATAACACATCAAATCCAAATACGACACTCAATATGCATCCAAGAATCTTCCAATATTCATCAGAAGTGCATTAATACGGTGACCACGTGCATATGTATGGGTATGCAACACACTTTGAGAACATAGCACATTTTCCTACAATCCATAATCCATGAGAAACTTTGGTCTAGAAACAAACAGGCATTCATTCCAAAGGCAATGGGCACAAGGCAATGGGCACCAGTTGAGCATGAAGATTCAAGGACCAGCTCCATTGGCAGGGATTCCTGTTAACCAGGCAACACCAGACATACATAATACATCAATTACTCAGCAATGATATATACATAGTATACCTGCACTCAGTCACATAGAGAGAGTCACAGCTCGTAAAAACTACTCCATACCAAGCCATTTAAACCAAATGCAACCTCCACCGAAAGCTTCACCATAAGCCATTTCCTCACCAAGAAACATCCAAAGCCCATGCTACAGAATGTCAGCATATAAATACATCAGATTACTGGAACAGAAGTGCCAATGTCTGTCAAGAAATCCCTAAACCAAACCGGCAGATCATCCAAAAGGCAATCAACAGACGCATGCACATAAATTGACGCTTTTATTCCATCAAGTTTACCAACCACTATAGCCATCGACTGAGCACATAGACCGGGAACACATGAGTATAGGAAAGGAAGCTACCACAAATGAGTTACAATACAATAATGACCTAACAATGCTTGGCACAAGCCCACATTTGAAGGACTAGCCAGACACATTCAGACTTCTAGAACCAGACTGAAAACATTCTGAAACAATCCATCAACCACGTTAGGCTACCCAGCCAAATCCTGGCTACCCAGCCAAATCCTGCAGGCCACCAGAATCATCAACCATGTGGCAAATCTCTAAGCATGTGTAAGACTCTCACCAACAATACATAGGTGGCGAGAACCAGTATTACCATGCACTCCACAATAAGGTCACAAACAACATATAGTTGTCATAATCGAGCAGCATGTAACTTTGGAAATCTTACAGACAAACTTCGATGCATCACTTTACTTCGGCAAACAACTAAATGCAAAACTCTGAGAATTCACAAATAGCTAGACTTTTCCCTAATGTGAGGTTCCACAATGGTCACACTGAGGAAACCAAAGGGACAAGCATATACCATGGATCACTCTCAAGAATCAATCCTACACATATCTGTGCGCATTGGCAAGGAGTGGTATTCATACGAGCACGAGGCATAAATGAAAACACCAGCAGGTACCTGAGACTATGCTCCCAACAAAACAATCGAGCCCCCGACAGCACTGGTAGAAGATGCAGCCATACTGCAGATTGCTGATATCACAATTCACAAACTTCTGCAATAGAAACCAAGCACTCTAAGCAGTCGCACGTGTCAACAAACCACAAATGGTATTTAAAAAATGAAAACTGACAGTCATGAGCTT
Organism: Ceratopteris richardii; assembly: GCA_020310875.1. Taxonomy (NCBI): domain Eukaryota; kingdom Viridiplantae; phylum Streptophyta; class Polypodiopsida; order Polypodiales; family Pteridaceae; genus Ceratopteris; species Ceratopteris richardii. Next base: position 117,742,894 of record CM035439.1, on the reverse strand, counting down.
TAGTGCTCAGGGTCATCAGGCTCAGGCAGGACATAGCATCATCATCAACCTGCATGGCAAAGGCAGCCCCAATGAGGAGCCATAGCCGCCCACGACGGCTCCAAGCCACAAAGCACGTGAAAGCTGCAGCACATAAATGAAAAGGAAAAACTCATACATTGGAGGTCATGATAAATACTTCGTTACTTCGAAACCATTACAACCAGGCGAAGTTATAAACCCCTAGGGCAGAGGTCTGGTGTGTTACAAAAGTGGGTAGATATGGCTAAAGTTAGGCAAGAGGTTACATCACTAACAGGGACTGCTATGCCGAACAGTTCCATTCATTCAAGGCAAAATAAAATTCAAGCCAAAAATGGTTTACAATGGGGATCCCAAAAAAAACTGTAGACTACAACTTGCTATAGCAAACACTGTAACCTTTCATGTCCTTAAAATTCCTGTTATGGTTTAGCTAAGGGAGAATCCTGCAAACCAAAAATTCACAAGTTAGCAATACAAACCCAACCTCAAAAAGGTTCGTATACTTAAATTAATTTTCTTATCTCACACAAAAAAAACATACTTCAAACAGCCACAATTGCTCAACAACTTGTGTCAATCATAGTTGTTACTGATGGGATTCTGACTTCTAACTACAAAATGCATGCCATATCCTTACAATTGGCCAGCAACAAATTTAGTGTCATGTTGGAAGATTTATTAGGGGCGTTAAAAAAAACAGGTATTCCATCTATCTAGCTCCCATTTTTTTTTTGTAATATGTATATACATGATCCATCAAAATATGAAAAATATTTGACCATAATGGACTGGATAAAATATGCTAAAGAAGAATGTCATTCTGCGAGCACAAATATGTTTTTGCAAATGCAAATATCCCAATTCTCCTTTAGGAGCTTGACAAATATGTTTCTAAGCCATCAATACAATAGATTTGGCATTCTTTTTATTCCAAAGGAATGCCTAAATTTTACACTCAAAATCTGTTAAGTGGCATTCTTTCCAATTGAAGAGCAACAAGGAATACATTACATATGGTTGCAAGAAGATTTGGGAAATACTTATTCTAACATGAAGTGGCCATTCCAAGCTCTTCCATAACTATAACTTAGCTGGAATATGATCCATAACTCATTGAATCTGATCTTTGTGAAAGATATAAACTCCCAACAGGTACCTAAGTGATGGAAAATCAGACCTGTTTGTATTTCTTTCCCCTTCCAAGGTATAGCATGTAAATTATGAAAACCCATATTGATGAGAGCCCATTTTTCCCCATTCACATGAAGATCAGAACACTAAATGACCCAAGTGTCATAAGAATGCATTGAATATTGCTAGCTGAATCCTGAAAGGAATAAGCACGCAACAAAACCCACAACAATTTTATGTAAACCATGAAAAAAAAGTCTCTGATAGCATCATGATGCATCTCATAATCTAGCATATGAAACATATGAGTGAAGGCAATCACAAAAGAAAAGTGAATGGAGAGGACACCTTTTCTGTACTGAATGCCTAATCACAAAAGGAGCAGAGGGCCTTCCATTAATATCAATAGCTGCAACACTATCCTCTTCCAGAAAATTTATCAAACGAGCCATTTTCATCCCAAAACCTAATTTTTGCATAATAACTGAAATAAAGTCCCACTTGACATGATCAAAAGCTTTCCCCAAAAATCCAACTATAATAGGGCGATGTTTTGTGATGATTGAATCACATGCTCAATGGCCATTTCCACTGTCATTACATTATCAAAAATAGAAATACCATATACAAATCTTGTCTGAGGATGCACTAAAGATGAAAATATCTGGCCGCAATCATAATGCAAATACTTTGGCACAAATCTTATATATGATTCCTATCATATTTATCGGCCTTCAAAATAAATAGTGGCATCTGTTTGTTTGGAAAAAGTTTAGTCCAACCTTTAAAGGAAGCCAACATTCTCAATACTATCAAGTTTGCAAGAGACAAAACTCAGCATATGCTCCATTGTTGGGTGCCATTCATCATTACACTGTGGAGCGGAACCAAGCATATTCTCAAAATGCAATATACATAACTTGGCAATAGAACATCCATCAACACAAGTTACTTCCCTGTCGCAACCCCGATATGGAGGAACTTGCCCTTTATATGAAGATGCTGAAAAAAAAAACTTGGAGCTTGCATGAGTTAGAACACTTAGCTTTAACCTAAAGAGCATAAATATTCACGTTCGCTAATGATTATAAGCATGTATATGCTGCATGTAATCTATCTTTTTCTTGAGGGTGAAGCTGAACCTCCCAAACCTACTTTTGTTGCTATCAAATTTATGTGAGAATATGCTCCTTCCTTAGCTAGTTTGGAGACATGACTACAATGTTTACCACATTCTCTAATGTTGCCTTGCATTGAGGAAACAATGTACTCCCATTCCATACAAGCTACAAATGACCTCAAGCAACAGCTTCCCCCATTTCATTTTTTTAAAAGGCTGATTTACCAAAAGTTATTAATTCTGAGAGGGGCTCTTTTCAAAGTCAATCGAAATCATGTAAGCAAACTATCAGAGGCTTATGATCACACAAATATGATGTAGCATCTATAAAGGCCTTAGTATAAGTATAGTGACAACGACCCCAATCTACTCATGGCCTGGACATGAGACTTGGACTGAACGGTATACCGCATAGTATGTCCTCCAACATACAACCATACATGCTCACAATGCAAAAAATCCAAAATTGAGTGGCAAAGCTGACATTCTGGTGGTGCAATTATGGATGTATCTGTGGTACAATCTGCATGATTTTCTACCATATTGAAATCCCCAAGCATCAACACCCTTGCATGAGGTAACTCTCATTCACACAAAGACATTGCTTCCAAGATGTGTTTCCAAGTGTTCACTCTTTCCGAAAGAATGTTGGGTGCATATACATTTCTTTGAATATATTCCTCTCCTTGGCATATATATCATAAGGAATCTACCTAATGTATCATTGTATATCAATATTACAAGAATATCCTTTCTGAGAAAGAATACACAACCTAAGAAATCACATTCCAGACGTCTATATATAAGTTGATAATCCTTTGTTGAAGGGAAATCCCCTCAGCAATCATGCTTCTTGTGTTCCTATATGGGAAAAGCATCTAACTTGTGTGACGTGTCTTACAACCCATCTCCATGATTTAATCCATTTTGCCTCCCAACATATTTCATGCATATTCCATGTCGCAATTTTCATGTGGATTCATCCAAGCAGTCATCAGCTTCTAGCTCAGCAAATGCATGTGCAATATCCTATAAAACAGTGTCCATATTGTCATAAATATGATTTGTTTATGTCACACTTCATTGCGATAATAGAGCCAGAGTAAAGTTCACGTCATCTGCAGAAGAGGTGAATAACCAAATTGGACTTTATTTCTCTTCCTTTTCATCAAAACATTATCACATATGATGGTAGTAAAACTATCATTATGTACAAGTCTCTTTGAAGACTCTTCAGCTTTGGAAGTTTCAGCTACCTTTTATGGTTCAGATGCATATGAAGTACCTTTTGAAGTTTGTTGGTCCTATGCAGTGTTTGCTAACAGTGGTCCAACTCTCACATCTCGATTTATAGATGCATTTGTTCTCAGATTCTAATGTACCGGATTCGTATTAATGTTCAAAATAGAAGGCATAATCCCTGCTCTAATATTCATAAGTCTAGTCATTCTTTCCCTAAAACCTGCTCTTCAAGCACCATTACTTTTCCACCTTGACATGAGAGAATCAACCATACTCCTACTTCCTTCAAAGTAGAGAAATTCTTGGAATAATGTTCAAGACTTCCACAATGAAACCATGCTCCAGCCAAGTTGCCCCATTTGAGGTAGATAATAATTCTTCCAACATTTGAAATGTTAATTTGCAGTGCATTTGGGAACGTTCTAGAAGTGTTCCGCACGACGCACAAGGTAGCCCCTATTCTTATTTGGTGCTGAAATAGATAGGGCGTGTGTGCGCATGCACACACACACATTGATATATACACACATTGACCACCCGCATCCTCAACAGAAGGCAATCTCGATGGAGTAACTTTTTATCCAGGTTCGACTTTGTCATCACATATCGTCCAGGACGGCAACAGTGTCAGAGTGTCAGTCAGATGCCTTGTCAAGAAGATCTTACCTTGCACCAAAGAAGGGCGAAGAGGCCTTTGATCAACAGGAGAGCGTATTACTCAAGCCTGAGCATCTCCAGTTAGCAGCTATCCCTTCAAGCCATCATGAAGATTCAGCCTTGAATCATTTGATCCGTGAGACTCTACCACGAGATAAATTGTTTTGTAACGTCAAGCAAAAAACTAAAGAAGGAAGAATTCAAGAAGTAAATGAATTCCAAGAGAAGGATGGGTTACTATTCTATAAGAACCTATTGTATGTCCCTCCAGGAACTCCCAGGATCCAAGTACTTCAACAACGTCATGACAACCTTGCAGCAGGACATTTTGGAGTGAATAAAACAATAGAACTTATATCAAGGGATTTTTGGTGGCCTCAAATGTGGAAGGAAGTCAAAGAATATATCAGAACATGTGACACTTGCAATAGATCTAAAGTACCACGAAATAAACTTCATTGCCTCTTGCAGCCTTTACCAATTCCAGAAAGGCCATGGGCTTCATTATCTATGGACTTCATCACAGACCTACCGAAGTCAGACAAGTATGATGCCATTCTTGTTATAGTGGATAGATTTACAAAGATGGCACACTTCATTCCAACTACCAAGGCAATCACAGGTGCAGCCACCGCTAAGCTTTTCCTCAGATACATCTTTAGGCTTCATGGATTGCCTGGTGATATTGTCAATGATCGAGGTCCGCAGTTCATATCCAGCTTTTGGAATAGTCTTTGCAAGCTCCTTGGTGTTCAAGTTAAACTATCTACAGCCAATCATCTACAGACTGATGGACAAACAGAACGGGTGAATCACGTCCTAGAACAATATCTCCGTTGCACCATCAACTATCATCAAAATGATTGGTTTGAGCTTTTACCCTTTGCAGAGTTTGCCTATAACAATCGTGTTCATACATCTACCAAGGAGACTACCTTCTTTGCAAATTATGGACAACATCCAAGGATGGACATACAACTCGCAAATCGTGTCAAGAACCCAGTTGCCAAAGACAAGGCTCAATACCTCATGGAAATTCACAAAGAACTCAAGGAAGAGATCCATAAAGCTCAAGAACATTATAAGTACTATGTAGATCAACATCGTGTTCAAAATCCATCGTATCAAATTGGGGATAAAGTATGGTTACTCAGAAACAATTTGCAAACTTCAAGGCCCTGTGCAAAGTTAGATCATCAAAGATTTGGTCCATTCACTATCTTGGCCAAGATCAATCCAGTCACCTTCAAGCTCCAGCTACCAAGTACCATGAGAATACATCCAGTTTTCCATGTATCCATGTTGGAACCATATCAGATTTCGCCCTTGAGTGGGGAGAGACCTAGTCCTTCACCACCTATCGAGATTGATGATCATGAAGAATTTGAAGTCGAGCATGTCCTAGATTCCAGAATATCGCGAGGAAGATTGGAATACCTTATTCATTGGAAAGGGTATGACATCCGTGATCGTACTTGGGAACCTGCAGAAAACCTTCAGAGAGCACCAATCAAGGTTCGAGAATTCCATAAGAGAAATCAAATGACGCCGATACCAGAGAACATGACCGCTCCTCGTGGAACTCGTCGCTTGAGGGGGAGGTAATGTCATGGACAAAGGAAACCATCCTGAATCTCAGATTCCATGTGAATCCTATATCTCATGATTGGTTCAGAATTTGGGGAAACTAATGCTTCCATTGCATCTGGAACGTGCCAAAACCCTAAGATCGACTGTCTTCTTGCTTGATCCTGACATCCAGAGACCATGCTTCGAATTGATGACATAATCGATTCGTAACCGCCCTAGAACCGCCCTTGGAAAACCTATATAAGGAGGGGTTGGCCACATTCATAATCAGTCTTGCCAATACCAGTCTTGGGAGCTCAATGAGTCGTGACCGCCAAGTAAGTACTCTCCAAGTTCCAGTTCCAGTTCCTCTCTTGTTTCTTGTTCTAGTCCTGTCTAGTCTAGTTCTTGGACATCCTGTCTTGTCCTCTTGTAATCTCGTAGTACGAGATCTTGTCAAATTCTTTCTTGTAGTCAGTTCATCTCCCAGAAGGGAGTTCTTGTAATCCAGACATCTTGTCTCATACTTACGATCCCGGCTTGTGGGATCTCCTGTATCATCTATAGTCCAGTTTTCCATATCTATTGGTCCCGGGTTGTGGGACATCTTGTATCGAATCCGTCTTCTTGTATTATTTTCCCTACGTGGGTGTTCTTGTAATCATAAGTGTATTTCTAAAATCTTGTCTAGTGAAGTCAGAGAGCACAATCTAGTGCTCCCCTTACATTTTGGCAATTAAAACATTGAATGAATATATCATGCAAGCTATTCAATGTGATAACCGACTTTTTGAAAGGAAACAAGAAAAACAAGTAGAAGGAAGACCTCGCCAGTGGAAACCTTTCGAACCCACTACTAAAGATGAGTCCATGCTTGAACCTATGCAAATAGATGTAACTAGATTTCAGCCTCTAACACTAGAAGAGAAACAGAGAAGGAGAGTTAATAAGTTATGTCTCTACTGTGGAAACCTTGGACATATTGCAATTAATTGTCCGAACAAGCCAACAAACTCCAAAGTCGCAGCCACCCTTGTAGAACAAGGAAAGGAGGAAGTCCAGTTGTAAAAGAGACCCTGCAGCCGGACCATGATATAAGAAAGGGTCTCATAATTCCAGCTACACCCATAGCAGTGTTGCATACGCAACACGTTGCGAACGTTCGCAACTTTCGCAATGCAACTCCGCGTTGCGTACGCGTTCGCAACGCGTTGCTAAAAATCAAAAAATAGAACCCTTCCCAACAAGCCAAAAATGTTCCATAAGGAAAATTCTTTTATCTTTTAACCATTATGACTTATGAACAAAAAATTTGATGAGCTGAATAATCATACAAGAAGGGTCAATGCCTCAACAAGCACAAAGAAAAGGAGGGAGACAAAGAGGGTATACAATTTCTAGACTCCCACTTACCATATGATCATTCCAACATCATGTACCATACTACCATATAACATCATGCATATGCATATATATGTATCTACTTATGTATGTATGTATGTACTATATATGATGTATGTATGCATATTCATATTTTTATACATTCGCCCTAAAATATTCACTTAGTTATGTATGTATGTACCTATATATCCATGCATGTATGTATGTCTGATGTAATTCCTATAGTCTGTTACTCTATGTTTATTGAAAATCGTGTATTTACTTATGTATGTACCTAATATATATGTTTGTATGTTTTTAGTATGTACCTAGTGCCTACTATGTACATAATATGTATGCATGCATGTATGTATGTATGTATGCATCTATGTGCTATGTATATACATAATATGTATATACTATGTAGATATGTACATAAAAATGTATGTATTACATATGCATGTAGTATATATTTACTACTATGTATGTAATATAATGTAATCTATGCATGTATGTATGTCTGTAATATGTACATATGTATGTATGTACATGAAAAGACAAATTGACGACCTATATATTTGATATATACATTGCATAAATGTAAACATGTCTTGTTTTCATGCCTTTTTTATGATACTTAAGCATTTATAAGAAGATATCTATACCTAGGATATCTAGAATTTAGAAAAATATATAAAATAAAAATTGAAGCGTACGCAACTTTATCGCAACTTTGGGTTTGCAACTCCAACCCGTTGCTAACGCGTTAGCAAACCGTTGCCTACGACGCTGTCATCCCGTTGCTAACCACTATGACCCATAGAAATATATCTTGCACCTGTCAAGTTAATTATGCCCAAGAAGACCCTTTCCCTTACATCCCTAGTAGGTTCAGGAGCCTCCTCATGTTTCATCGATGAAGGATTGGTTAAGAAACATGGAATTCCTGTACTTCGGAAGAACAAACCAGTAGTAGCTGAAGTAGTAGATGGACGACCTCTAGCATATGGGAATATAACCATGGAAACCACACCATTAAGAGTACACCTTGGTGACCATGAATCCCACATATGTTTCAATGTAATATCGAGCCAAGTACATCTAGTTATCATTGGAATGCCCTGGTTAAAGAAGCATAATCCAGACATTAATTGGGAAAAGAATAAAATCACCCATCGAGATATCCAGAAGAATCCAACATATGTCGGAGCCAAAGCCTTCATACATGCAGTAAGGAAGGAACCTACATATATGATCTATGCCATACCAGCTCAAGAATCCAAGAAAGATGATTGAGTACAGCTACCCAATCAGTACAAAGGCTTTGAAGATGTTTTTGAAAAGAAGAATGCAGATATCCTCCCAGAGCATAGACCTTACGATTGCCCCATAGATCTTCAAGAGGGAGCACAACCATCCTTTGGACCAATCTAGAGACTATCCCCAGAGGAACTTACAGAACTACGCAAGAACATTGATGAGAATCTAGCAAAGGGGTTTATAAAACACTCGAAGTCTCCAGCAGGAGCTCGTATTCTATTTGTAAAGAAGAAGGATGGGACTCTCCGAATGTGTGTAGACTATCATGGATTAAACAAAGTCACTATAAAAAACAGATACCCTCTACCACTCATATCAAGGCTGAGGCAAAATGCTTCACGAAAATTGATCTTCGAGGAGCTTACAACCTTGTCAGGATCAGAGAAGGAGACGAATGGAAGACAGCATTTCGAACAAGGTATGGGCATTTTGAATATGTAGTTATGCCATTAGGTCTTACAAATGCTCCAGCTGTCATCCAACATATGATGAATGATATCTTTCGAGAATATTTAGATGATTTTGTTGTAATATACCTTGATGATATCTTGATATTCTCCAAAAATCTAGAGGATCATGAATGTCATCTAAAGATAGTCCTAGAGAAACTAAGAGAAAAAGGATCATATGCGAAATTGGAGAAGTGCTCTTTCCATAAGACAGAAGTGGAATTTCTAGGGTACATTGTATCAGATAAAGGAATTTTTATGGACCCTAAGAAGATTCAGACAATCCTTGATTGGCAATCACCTTCATGTGTTCGAGATGTACAATGTTTTCTAGGGTTTGCCAACTTCTATAGGATATTCATCAAAGATTACTTCAAGATAGTGACACCTCTTACCAAGCTTACAGGGAACTCCAAATTCTCATGGACCGAAGAAGCAGAAAAAGCATTTCAGACCTTGAAATCAGCATTCACTACTGCTCCAATTCTAGTTCATCCTGATTCTAGTAAGTGTCAGGGGGGCACTAGATTGTGCTCTCTGACTACAGTAGACAAGATTTCCGAAATACACTTATGATTACAAGAACACCCACGTAGGGAAAATAATACAAGATGTAACCGATACAAGACGTCCCACAACCCGGGACCAATAGGTATGGAAAACTGGACTAGAGATGATACAGGAGATCCCACAACCCGAGATCGTAAGTATGAGACAAGATATCTGGATTACAAGAACTCTCTTCTGGGAGATGAACTGGATACACGAAAGAACTCGACAGGATCTCGTACTACGAGATTACAAGGGGACAAGATAGGATATCCAAGAACTAGACTAGAACAAGGAACAAGACAAGAACTAGAACTGGAACTTGAAGAGTACTTACTTGGCGGTCACGACTCCTTGAGCTCCCAAGACTGGTATTGGCAAGACTGATTATGAATGTGGCCAGCCCCTCCTTATATAGGTTTTCAAGGGCGGTTCATGAAAGGCGGTTATGAATTGATGATGTCATCGATGATGTCATCAATTCGAAACATGAGCTCTGGATATCCGAATCAGGTAAGTAGATAGTCGATCTTAGGGTTTTGGCACGTTTTGGACGCAATGGAAGCATTTATTTCTCCTAATTCTGAACCAATCATGAGATACAAGGTTCACATGGAATCTAAGGCTCAAGATGGTTTCCTTTGTCCATGACATCACCTCCCCCTCAAGCGACAAGTTCCACGAGGAGCGGTCATGTTATCTGGTTTCGGCTTCGTTGGATTTCTCTTATGGAATTCTCGAACCTTGATTGGTGCTCTCTGAAGGTTTCCTGCAGGTTCCCAAGTACGATCACTGATGTCATACCCTTTCCAATGAATAAGGTATTCCAATCTTCCTCTGGATATTCTAGAATCGAGGACATGCTCAACTTCAAATTCTTCATGATCATCAATCTCGATAGGTGGTGAAGGACTAGGTCTCTCCCCCCTCAATGGTGAAATCTGATATGGTTCCAACATGGATACATGGAAAACTGGATGTATTCTCATGGTACTTGGTAGCTGGAGCTTGAAGGTGACTGGATTAATCTTGGCCAAGATGGTAAATGGACCAAATCTTTGATGATCTAACTTTGAACAAGGCCTTGAAGTTTGCAAATTGTTTCTGAGTAACCATACTTTATCCCCAATTTGATACGATGGATTCTGGACACGATGTTGATCTGCATAGTACTTATATTGTTCTTGAGCTTTATGGATCTCTTCCTTGAGTTCTTTGTGAATGTCCATCAGGTACTGGGTCTTGTCTCTGGCAGCTGGGTTCTTGACATGATTTGGCAGCTGTATATCCATCCTTGGATGTTGTCCATAGGTTGTAAGCTCCTCGAAGATCAATTTTCGTGAAGAATTTTGCTTTTCCAAGGCGTTCCAACAGCTCTGATATGAGTGGTAGAGGGTATCTGTTTTTTATAGTGACTTTGTTCAATCCACGATAGTCTAGACTCTACGCACATCCGGAAAGTCCCATCCTTCTTCTTTACAAATAGAATAGGGGCTCCTCCTGGAGACTTCGAGCGTTTGATAAACCCCTTTGCTAGATTCTCATCAATGTTCTTGCGTAGTTCTGTAAGTTCCTCTGGGGATAGTCTGTAGATTGGTCCAAAGGGTGGCTGTGCTCCTTCTTGAAGATCAATGGGGCAATCGTAAGGTCTATGCTCTGGGAGGATATCTGCATTCTTCTTTTCAAAAACATCTTCAAAGCCTTTGTACTGATTGGGTAGCTGTACTAGATCATCTTCAAAGCCTTTGTACTGATTGGGTAGCTGTACTGGATCATCTTTCTTGGTTTCTTTAGCTGGTATGGCATAGATCATATATGTAGGTTCCTTGCTTACTGCATGTATGAAGGCTTTGGCTCCAACATATGTTGGGTTCTTCTGGATATCTCGACGGGTGATTTTATTCTTTTCCCAATTAATGTCTGGATTATGCTTCTTTAACCAGGGCATTCCAATGATAACTAGATGTACAGGGCTTGATATTACATTGAAACATATGTGAGATTCATGGTCACCAAGGTGTACTCTTAATGGTGTGGTTTCCATGGTTATATTCCCAGATGCTAGAGGTCGCCCATCTACTACTTCAGCTACTACTGGTTTGTTCTTCCGAAGTACAGGAATTCCATGTTTCTTAACCAGTCCATCGATGAAACATGAGGAGGCTCCTGAATCTACTAGGGCTGCAAGGGAAAGGGTCTTCTTAGGCATGATTAACTTAACAGGTGCAAGACATGTTTCTATGGGTGTAGCTGGAATTATGAGACCCTTTGTTATATCATGGTCCGGCTGCAGGATCTCTTTTACGACAGGACTTCCTCGTTTCCCTGCTCTACAAGGGTGGCTGCGACTCTGGAGTTTGTTCTCTGGTTCGGACAATTAATTGCAATATGTCCAGGGTTTCCACAGTAGAGACATAACTTATTAACTCTCCTTCTCTGTTTCTCTTCTAGTGTTAGAGGCTGAAACCTAGTTACATCTATTTGCATAGGTTTAGGCATGGACTCATCTTTAGTAGTGGGTTGGAAAGGTTTCCACTGGCGAGGTCTTCCTTCTACTTGTTTTTCTTGTTTCCTTTCAAAAAGTCGGTTATCACATTGAATAGCTTGCATGATATATTCATTCAATGTTTTAACCTCTGGCATCGTGAGCAAAAGGTCCTTCACATCATCTCTTAAACCCCATCTGAATTGGCTTATGAAATAGTCTTCATGCCAACTCAGATCACATATCAACTGCCTAAATTCAGATGCGTAGGTAGAGGCAGAGCGGTTACCTTGACATAACTTCCGAAGTTTTGTTTCTGCTACTTGACTTGTATCCGCATCTCCAAATGTGGCGGAGAGTTCTCGAAGAAACCCCTCATAGCCCTGAAGTACTGCCATGTTCAGATTGGGGCAAACCATGATAATGCTTGGCCACAGAGCAAGGTTCCAATAAACCCGACCTTGGATGCCTCGTCAGGGTATCTATCAGGTTGCATACGGATGTATAATTTAACTCGCTGGAGAAATCCACGAAACTTTGTGCGATCCCCATCGAACTTTTCTGGCATGCAAATCTTGGGTTCCTTCATAAATGATGTACTAGGCCGTTGATTCACTTGAATACTCCCTTGATTTTCTTAAAGACTCCCGATTCGTTCTTGTAATTCTTGGAGGAGTGCACCTACATGCATTGGATGTCCCATCTCGACTTGTGTTTGTCGATGACTTAGGTCTTCAACTTGTTGTTGGAGACTCTGAAGTGATGCTACGATCTGTTCATAAGTGTTCTCCATGATGCCTGGTCTTGGATAGAAGATAGTCTTGCCAAAATGTCAGGGGAGCACTAGATTGTGCTCTCTGACTACAGTAGACAAGATTTCCGAAATACACTTATGATTACAAGAACACCCACGTAGGGAAAATAATACAAGAAGATGTAACTGATACAAGACGTCCCACAACCCGGGACCAATAGGTATGGAAAACTGGACTAGAGATGATACCGGAGATCCCACAACCCGGGATCGTAAGTATGAGACAAGATATCTGGATTACAAGAACTCCCTTTTGGGAGATGAACTGGATACACGAAAGAACTCGACAGGATCTCGTACTACGAGATTACAAGGGGACAAGATAGGATGTCCAAGAACTAGACTAGAACAAGGAACAAGACAAGAACTAGAACTGGAACTTGAAGAGTACTTACTTGGCGGTCACGACTCCTTGAGCTCCCAAGACTGGTATTGGCAAGACTGATTATGAATGTGGCCAGACCCTCCTTATATAGGTTTTCAAGGGCGGTTCATGAAAGGCGGTTACGAATTGATGATGTCATCGATGATGTCATCAATTCGGAACATGAGCTCTGGATATCCGAATCAGGCAAGTAGACAGTCGATCTTAGGGTTTTGGCACGTTTTGGACGCAATGGAACCATTGGTTTCTCCTAATTCTGAACCAATCATGAGATACAGGGTTCACATGGAATCTAAGGTTCAAGATGGTTTCCTTTGTCCATGAGAGTCAGCCCTTCTTCCTAGAGAAAGGTGCATCAGACTTTGCCCTAGGGGCCATTCTCTCACAATATGGAGATGATGGACACCTACATCTAGTTGCATATAATTCAAGGAAATTTTCTCCTCCAAAAATTAATTATGAAATTCATAATCAAGAACTTCTTGCCATATGGACGCGTTTGATACTTGGTGTCACCATCTAGAAGGAGAAGCTCATAAAGTTATCGCGTATATAGATCACAAGAACCTAGAGTATTTTATGACCACCCGCATCCTCAACAAAAGGCAATCTCCATGGAGTAACTTTTTATCCAGGTTAGACTTTGTCATCACATATCGTCCAGGACAGCAACAATGTCAGTCACATGACTTGTCAAGAAGATCTTACCTTGCACCAAAGCAGGGTGAAGAGGCCTTTGATCAATAGGAGAGCGTATTACTCAAGCATGAGCGTCTCCAGTTAGCAGCTACCTCTTCAAGCCATCATGAAGATTCAGCCTTAAATCATTTGATCCGTGAGACTCTACCACGAGATAAATTGTTTTGTAATGTCAAGCAAAAAACTCAAGAAGGAAGAATTCAAGAAGTAAATGAATTCCAAGAGAAGGATGGGTTACTATTCTACAAGAACCTATTGTATGTCCCTCCAAGAACTCCCAGGATCCAAGTACTTCAACAACGTCATGACAACCTTGCAGCAGGACATTTTGGAGTGAATAAAACAATAGAAATTATATCAAGGGATTTTTGGTGGCCTCAAATGTGGAAGGAAGTCAAAGAATATATCAGAACATGTGACACTTGCAATCGATCTAAAGTACCACGACATAAACCTCATGGCCTCTTGCAGCCTTTACCAAATCCAGAAAGGCCATGGGCTTCATTATCTATGGACTTCATCACAGACCTACCAAAGTCAGACAAGTATGATGCCATTCTTGTTATTGTGGATAGATTTACAAAGATGGCACACTTCATTCCAACTACCAAGGCAATCACAGGTGCAGCCACCGCTAGGCTTTTCCTCAGATACATCTTTAGGCTTCATGGATTGCCTGATGATATTGTCAATGATCGAGGTCCACAATTCATATCCAGCTTTTGAAATAGTCCTTGCAAGCTCCTTGGTGTTCAAGTTAAACTACCTACAACCAATCATCCAAAGACTGATGGACAAACCGAACGGGTGAATCAAGTCCTAGAACAATATCTTCGTTGCACCATCAACTATCATCAAAATGATTGGTTTGAGCTTTTACCCTTTGCAGAGTTTGCCTATAACAATAGTGTTCATACATCTACCAAGCAGACTCCCTTCTTTGCAAATTATGGACAACATCCAAGGATGGACATACAACTCGCAAATCATGTCAAGAACCCAGTTGCCAAAGACAAGGCTCAATACCTCATGGAAATTCACAAAGAACTCAAGGAAGAGATCCATAAAGCTCAAGAACATTATAAGTACTATGTAGATCAACATCGTGTTCAAAATCCATCGTATCAAATAAGGGATAAAGTATGGTTACTCAGAAATAATTTGCAAACTTCAAGGCCCTGTGCAAAGTTAGATCATCAAAGATTTCGTCCATTCACTATCTTGGCCAAGATCAATCCAGTCACCTTCAAGCTCAAGCTACCAAGAACCATGAGAATACATCCAGTTTTCCATGTATCCATGTTGGAACCATATCAGATTTCGCCATTGAGGGGGGAGAGACCTAGTCCTTAACCACCTATCCAGATTGATGATCATGAAGAATTTGAAGTCAAGCATGTCCTAGATTCCAGAATATCCCGAGGAAGATTGCAATACCTTATTCATTGGAAAGGGTATGACATCAGTGATCGTACTTGGGAACCTGCAGAAAACCTTCAGAGAGCACCAATCAAGGTTCGAGAATTCCATAAGAGAAATCCAATGAAGCCGAGACCAAAGAACATGACCCCTCCTCGTGGAACTCCTCGCTTGAGGGGGAGGTAATGTCATGGACAAAGGAAACCATCTTGAATCTCAGATTCCATGTGAATCCTATATCTCATTATTGGTTCAGAATTTGGGGAAACTAATGCTTCCATTGCATCCGGAACATGCCACAACCCAAAGATCGACTCTCTTCTTGCTTGATTCTCACATCCAGAGATCATGCTTCGAATTGATGACATCATCAATGACATCATCGATGACATCATCAATTTGTAACCGCCTAAGAACCGCCCTTGGAAAACCTATATAAACAGGGGTTGGCCACATTCATAATCAGTCTTGCCAATACCAGTCTTGGGAGCTCAAGGAGTCGCGACCGCCAAGTAAGTACTCTCCAAGTTCCACTTCCACTTCCTGTCTTGTTTCTTGTTCGTCCTGTCTACTCTAGTTCTTGGACATCCTGTCTTGTCCTCTTGTAATCTCATAGTACGAGATCTTGTCAGGTCCTTTCTTGCATTCAGTTCATCTCCCACAAGGGAGTTCGTGTAATCCAGACATCTTGTCTCATGCTTACGATCCCGGCTTGTGGGATCTCCTATATCATCTCTAGTCCAGTTTTCCATACCTATTGGTCCGAAGTTGTGGGACATCTTGTATCGAATCCGTCTTCTTGTATTATTTTCCCTACGTGGGTGTTCTTGTAATCATAAGTGTATTTCTGAAATCTTGTCTAGTGAAGTCAGAGAGCACAATCTAGTGCTCCCCTGACACACACA